>JBAMHZ010316852.1:0-12937 GCA_037177395.1 Alpinia galanga | reverse complement strand
GCCGCCACTAGCAACCTAATTTTACCAATAAAATAATTTCTGATTAGGATATACATGCAGTTCAATCATTCAACAAGTTAATACAAAAGAAGATAGTATTAAGAAAAGCTTAATGAAAAAAGGCACTGGTCGAGAAAATTATGGTATTATAATCCTTGCTATTTCATGCTAGATTAATAATGCTGGTTCTTCCTTTTTCACCCTATTTTGGATAATTAACACTTAAATCTTAGGTTTGGTTATTCTTTCAGTTTTGATGTGGATAGTGGACCTAAAGCTGCTGATTATATGAAGGTAATTGAAAAGAACATCACTGGGTAATCATATGCTTTTGTTATTTATCTAGAAAAGTTTAGAAAATCTGCTTGTGCTTGACTGAGTCAGCTACAGAAAGGGAATAGGTTTGCTGTAGAATGCTAGCGTAGCAATATGCAACTAATATTGCTAAAAACATCATGGCGTAGGAATATCAAGTTCCAACAACTGTCTGGTAGTAGGAGCATTCAACTTATAGAGTAGAAGCTCAAGATTGCTTTTTCTCATTGCTTCCTTACATACACACACAAAGTTATCAACAGGAATTATCTAGGCAAGCAACAGAAATTTATACTGGCCATTTGCGTAGAAACACTAATTAGTATGTGACAACATATCGAAGAACTTCAAAAGCTTCATGATTTTTCCCTGCATTGTTTTTCTCGTGTTTCGCTTTCCCAATTTGCTGATCAGCTTAGCTAGCAATGCCACCTATGCTTCAAAAGACACATTGAAATAAACCAGAGCAGTGCTTTGAGAATGTAAAAGATATAATAATTTTTTGGGTGGATCACATAGATCAATATTATGGAGCTCAATAAAAAAGGACCTTGACTGAGATTTCACTGAAGCAGAGCATTCTGAATAATATAGTGTCTCTCCTAGTTCAGGTGTAGATTTTTGCTCGAGTAGAGGAGTCCCCGCAAGAAGTTCATTTCTGAAACCTAAGATGCATAATGTTTAAGTAGCTCTGAGGTGATTTTTTAACATATACTGCCCTGAAACTCAGAATTCAAATACATAAAGTGCACATTTGAGGAATAGCAGGACTGTTGTAGTGTTATTACAAGATGTCTTAATTCACTTTAGAGACATGATTTAGGGTTTTAGGGACAGGATTTGTCCTTGCTACTGATGTTGTGGAAAGACCAAAGATTGTCTATTGTATCATCAAAGAATTTTTCCACTTGCTCATCTTTCACCTTTTTTTTTTTTTGATTTTTTCCTCATTTAGTCCTAGTCATTGGAAGATCTTCATACAAAAATATAGCAGTGCTATCGTTTATTAGGAATTAGTGTGCTAGGAGCTTAAGATTTTCTTATTTCAGCTAATTAAGTACCAGTTGCCACAATGTTTTTCATAAAGATCCATTGGTATCCACTACCTTGCCGAACTAATTTTTTTTTCTGCTTGGTTAGGATGCTGTGCAGAAATTGCCTCCTTTAAGACCATTGTGTTTAGTCCTGAAGGTTTTTCTGCAGCAAAGGGAACTGAATGAGGTTCTGTCATGATCAATGAATTCTCCTACTTATGTTCTACTAATCATTTATTGAACTGAACTACAATTGAACTAAAGTAGATGGAGTAACCAACCTCCTGCGGCTTGCTCATTCATAATGCTGCAAGTCTTCCTCATCAATTAAAGCTAGCCAACAAAACTTTTTATGTTCTTCCGAACCAAGAGATCTTATTTCATATCATAGTGGATTCACCTTCTTAATACTGTTTTTGGACTTTTCACAGGTTTATTCAGGTGGTATTGGTTCTTATGCTCTTCTGGTGATGCTAATAGTATACTTACAGGTAAATAGTGCATTATTCTTGTGGATTCATTATTGAACTCATCCAATACATGATAGTCACTTTTTTAGATGCATTGGAGTGGATTAGATTCACACGGTTCCCACCGTTTTATGGAAGATAATTTGGGCATTCTTTTGGTATGACTTGCACTAATATGTTTCCTGTCGTCTCATTCTTTTTCTTCATTTATTTATGCTTATATGATCAACTTTTGAGTTCAATAATATGGCAGCAAAGTATCCGAACTTTATGAAAATACAACATCTTTTTGTTTAGTGGGATTATTAACTGCTTGAACTCCTCCATCTAAGAAAGAATATATTCATACTGCCTTTGTCAACAATACAATCACGACATGGTGATGATAATAAGCTAAATGCTATGATGACCTCTAAGCTTTGATGCTGCCATTGCCATGTAGGCACTTAGTTGTATAGTTATCGGTGTAGTCTTAGATGATGTATTTAGTTTTTAGGTGTGTTTAAGTCGTATCTTTAGACAAATGTTGAGGATCACTGGGACCATGATCTTTCTCTGTTTAGGAGAAACAATTCAAATGTGTTGCAGAAACAAGAGAATACTTTCAAGGAAGAAGAATGACGAGAGGGAATATATGCACAAGGGAGACAATAGATTTGTGGTTCAACAAGAGTACATATACTACAATCACATAAATTTTTGTGTTTCATCAAGAGTACCTATGTCCGCAATCGCAACTGAGAGAATTTTTTTACTATGATATATGGACAATGAGCGAGCTGTGGAAAAATGGTAGACCATGTTGAGAAGATGGTTGTTGAGCTTAGATGGGGCTCTACTAAGATCACCAAGCAGCGCCACCAAGCAGCGCAAGGCCCTTAATTGGGATAAAAAGCTTCAGCTTTGAATAGTTGTCCCTCTAATGGTGGTCCTTGGCCACCATCTCCAGTGGATGGATTTTCACCTAAGATGGCAGTACTCAATACCCTTTTTTCCACTGTGTTCTGATCCCTATACCAAGTACAATATGTGCAAAATGTCCTGTGACAGCTGCCGAATTCTGCACCTAAATTATACTTCAAATATAAACATGGACAACCCCTTTTTTTTTTCAAAGAAAAGGAGTTTGGAAAAAAGAAAGTGTTCGGTGGATTAAAGAGGTTATTAATAAAAAAAGGATAGACAACAATAATTGGATATTTGAAAAAATAGAGCCCTTGCTCAAAACAAACAGATTTTGAAGCCAAGAATTTGAAACAACAATGCACCTTCCTCTCCTTTGGCCTAAGTCAATGTACCACAAGATTATCTCATTATTTTTAGCTCATCATTTTGATATTTTCTGCATTCTTGAAGGCGGGATTAGGTATCATTTGTCTTTTCAAACATATTTTGTCTCCCAAAATTTATTTGTCTCCAAGAAAGTTGTTTTAGACTAATGTAAACAACACTTTTATCTATCTATTTGTTGTTGCATCTTCAAGATATAAGCTCATCTTTCTCTTTTATACTATTTTCTTTCTCTTGAATTGGTCTTTTGGTGCCAAAATTTTACTCAGTTTCGTCTACATCCTCTCTGAATAATATCAGATTTTACTCGAATTTTCTACCAATATAATTCATTTGGACATTGGATATTAGAATCATAATCTCTCTTTTTTCTATGCAACCTTTTACAAATTGTTATTCCACTTTGCATACCTCAGCTTGAGGGGAGGTATAAGAAATAAAATTTTATTGATAAATTTTACTCATACAAGTTCAGTTCATCTTCAAATCCAGCCGATAACTCTTGAAGATAACTTTGAGTATCTCATCATCAACCTTTCTCAATAGTTTCAACTGTACTACTGCATCTTCTTCTTTGTTTAATTAGTTTTATCTTGATCTTTTCTATTCTATATAACAAGCTGACAAAAATCATATCTATGCTTCAACTCATAGGGAATATTAGAGCTAATAGTTATATGGCTGTGTTTGGTCCTGTATAAGGTATTTAATGATTGGTCATGTCATTTGCTGTAACACTTCCTAATTAATACCAATAGTATATCTTACACTCTCAACTCAGTTATTTGGTTAATTCTGAGAAAATAATATCATAGTGGTAACCAGCAGTCCAAGGATACACAAACTGTAAACCTTTGGCCTGGAAATTATGATAACCTATAACCTAAGGCAACATAACATGTATATTAGATGTATGAGATAATGATCATGAGTTGAAGTTAATTATACACTCCAGTTTCCTCCTAATGGATCAAAGTATTCATGATTTTGGGAAAGTTCTTGCAACACTACTATGTCTGTTTATTCTTGTAATCTCTGATGGAAATGTTCAAATTCCTGCATGAATGAGGAACTACACAAAAGGACCATGATGTGACTAGCCTCTACCACTGATGCTTATGCTTTTCTGCTCATCTTTTTCTTTGATACAGGCTTCCATATGAAAGGATGTTCAAGTTGCTTTACTCTATGTCATTCAGAGCCCTTTGTTCTAAATTTTTGTATAGACGAAGAAATCACTTTTACTTTTTTAAAGACATTCTTGAACCATCAAATATGTTTCCACATAGGCACTAACATTGTACCAAATACATGCTCTTTATGTTTTAATGTGCAGGTTTCTAAAGACAATTGCAGATGAGTGTAACATGGGGCTTTGTTGTATATTTGTCATGGTTCATTATTTAGTTAAAAAAGTTAAGATTAAATCCATCTTCATGATGAAATATTCAGTTTTCAAAATTCATATGGTCCCATTTACGAAACTTTGTTGCTTGCTGACATGGAATTCTAGATAGATAATTAAACACAATGTTTCAATTCTCATGATTTCCTCCTTGAATAGGTTGGCTTCTTTGAGTTTTTTGGAAGGAAATTGAACGCTAGCGCTATTGGTATATCTTGCAACCCCAAAAGGGTGCTGTTCTCCAAGACTGATAAAGGGTACCATTGCCTTGTGCAAAATGACGTTAATATAGCCTTAGTAGCTAGTATCATTTTTTTCCCAATGTGCTTTCCATGGCTATTCAATTTTGTTATTGTTTGTTATATGTGTTCCCATAGGTTTTTCAACTCGGAGAGATCATATTTGCTATCGATTGAGGATCCCCAGGTGTTTTTTCAGCTGCACTCGTTGTTATTAGTTAGTCATGGTTGTTGTACTAATGGATGTTCAATCTGTTTGAATTAAACTGAATTAGGCACCAGACAATGACATCGGAAAGAATTCCTACAACTATTTTATGGTAAGCTGTCTCTGTTTTTGATTGAGATGCTTCTCCAATTTCAGTGGCAAGAAATGAACTACAATTCTACATCTCTGATCATAAAGAGAATTTTTTTTGCATGCTCATGAATCTCTCATGTTTATAACCTTGCAGTTGTTTCTTCTCAAGTAGTGACTTGTGAGCAAAACATTTTTGACTATTTAAGCTGCAACTCTGGGTAAATGCTTTATCGTTCCTTGCTGCAGGTTAGATCTGCTTTTGCAGCGGCATACTCTACATTAACAGATGTGAAGGCCATCATGCGGCTGGGTCCAGAAAGTGTCATTTTGGCGAACATAATCCGTCCAGATCCAGTCCTTTTTGATCGCAAAGGGGCTAGTGATGGACAACTAACTTTTAACAACCTTCTCTCAGGAAGAGATAAATCAATGATGGAAGCACACCATTTTGAGAATGGAGGTGATGTATATAACTGGCAATTGGTCGACGATGAGCCACTGCCTCGAGAGAAGCTGAACAACAACAGCGACAGCATACCATCCTGGAAGAGATTTTCAAGATCAAAACATTGGCGAGACAGAAGAGAAAAGCCAGAAATCATTGACAGTGATTATAAAGAAAGGAGTAGCCGAAGTGAAACTTCATCCAAGCGAAGGAAAAGATTTGAAAAGTCAGAAAACATTGACAAGGACCATAAAGAACAGAGTGCCCGAAGTGCAAGTGCATCAAAACAAAGGAGAAAGTTTCTGGGCAAAAAGCTCTTTAGAGAAAATATCTCGCCCTAGTCTGACCTAGCAACGGGGGACCTATTCTACCATCACTGATGGCTGCTTGAGAACCATCACAGGAATGTAGAGGTATCAAAAGTCACTCATTGCTACCAACGTCTTGCTGCTGCTACCAATGATTGATTAAAGTTATTGATATGTACACTTTGCTGGAACCATTCTTTTTACCTGTTGAATCGATTGAACAGCGAGAGAAATGTATGGGTTCTTCCTCCGGCATAACTACAAGCTTCAAGATCATTGTTTATTGGTTTGTACTCTGTAGGTGCTCCATCCTGATAAACGAGTTTGTTGAACTGATAAAATGTATGTTATTCACCAAAGAGTATACAACTTTTTGGCACTATAATTATGCGATGGAAGCGAAATTTGTTGCCTCATCTCTGCATCATGCCTAGTGCACTAAATTCTACATTTCAAGGAATAATTTATTAATCAAGTATATGAAAATTCAACTTGTGTCTTTATGCACCATTTTGTATATTATTTTTGATACTTCATACATTTCATGACTCTTAACTTCTTTTTTAAAAAACAAATTATTTTCTCTAATTAAATTCCTTAAGCTTTTTGAGGGTCAAATTTGCATAAGAATTATCAAGTTTGATTATTTCGTCTGGGCTTGGTATTTTTTGTTTTAATAAATAAACTTCAATACATAGTCCTAAATGGAGAGTAAGAGAATCACATATTTTAAGATTCTAAAATATCTAAATTTTGTTTCTCTTATTTGTAAATTAATTTCCATTTTTCAAAGAAAAGTATTATTGAAAAAAAAAATTAAAGTATTGTTTTGATAAATAATTAATTATAGAAATGCGGTTAATAAATAAAAAAATATTAATTTATAGAAATGCTTCGGAGTTTGCTCAACCTAAACCATACCACACCCCTCGTCTCATCAATCTGTTTTTGCTTGACCATGTCGATCTGCGCTAAGTCCTCGCAGTCGTCGTCGGGATCCAAGACGTGGGTTGCCCATGCGGCGGTGCTCGGGGCAGCGATTGCGGCAGCAGATGGCGCCTGCGCCCGCGCACACTTCTACCACTGCCGGCGCTCCAGCATGTTCCGAAACCGAGTTTTCGGAATCATTCCTGTCCGGTTCGCCTCCTTCCGATTCCAGGGCAAACCCTTGCTCAAATCCTCAGCAAGCCCATGATCCAGGTCCATTTACCTTGTTCCGTTAGTTTCTTCCAGGTCAATGCACCTTTATTGTTCCTTCTTTACTGAAATGCACTTCGCGTTTCTCTGGCGATGCATTCCTGTTTGAAGAAGTTCATGTCCATGATAGGTTTGACATTTTCATAATCATTTTGGCTCATTTGATGCCTTTGTGATTAGCTAAAAGAACTTACGGTCTATATTCTTGAGAAGCACTTTCATGGCCTTTTCACCTTTCCAACCTCTCGACTTAGGCTTCAATGGAAATACATCTTGCCTTTGGAGCTGAGTCTGAGCAGGACAACAAAAGTAGAACCAGACTATAAGTTCAGCAGCGAAAGGAGAGCACACTCAAGTAAGCTTCGACTTTAGACTCCCATGTGAAAACTCCAGATAAGCCAAACATCAAGATCAGAAGGTTTTGGTGACTCATGTTTGAGTTGTCGCCAATTGTGATAATAGAATGCCGTTGCAAACGCGATTTCCTTCACCTCATCAATGGTGCCTTATTAAACTTATTGATACTTCTAGTTTGACCACTATAATGAATTTTATTTAAAGCTAAACTAGTAGCTTTGCAGTTGAATCAAACTCGGGAATGAGCTTCATTATTTTGACGCTTATCTAGTGAGATTTTGAGCTTAGATTGACAGTGATTCAGTGGCAACAGGTTAGTTAGATGCAGTTCCACAGTCAGATTTGGAGATAGGTTTTAGTGGACATGCTCCAATGATCCAGAGTTTTACAAGATCAAATGGTATATATCCTAATGTAACAATCATGAGGGATTGAGGAGTGAAAAATGTTCCTTCATGCATTTGATAAATTAACTTCCTCCCTAATATTGGATATCAAGGTTTAGGGTTTAGTTCCATCTACGACTCATGTTGTTGGATAAGAGGCGTAGGTGGCAATACCACAGAGTCCTTCAGTAGCACCGATATCTCTCTGCAACCTCATGTACCCTCTCTCACCCCATGACACTCCCCACGAGTTCTTAATTATCCAGTACTTGTTTCCTCCCTTCGCCCTTCCGTAGCCCACTACTATCACTCCGTGGTTCAATTCCGTCCCGCACTCCCCGGTGAAGACGCCGCTCGAGTAGAACTGAAAGTCCAGCCCGCCGGCGTCGACTGCGACCGCCACCGGCTGCCTGGCCACCGCCTCCGTGAGCGACGCTTCGCCGATGTCTGGCACTCTCGCGTAGCCCCTAATTCCGGCGATTGGCTTCTTCGCTTCCGACAGGTTGCAGTTGCCGTTTGACCCCGTGTAAGGGTAGTTTGCTTCCGTGGTCAGCCCGCCGCGGCGGACGATGAAGTCGAAGGCGTCGTCGACGGTGCCACCGTGACAGCCATTGTTCTTGTCGGCAACGTCGCAGTTTACTAATTCTTGGACCGACAAAGAGATGAGTTTGCCAGTTCGGAGCTGGATGATGGCCTCTGTTGCTGCCGCGGCTGTGAAGGCCCAGCAGCATGCTGACAAAATGACATTGTTAAATTATAGGAGCCTTTTTTTGGATCATTTAATTTTATTTATTTATATTTTTCATAATCTCTCTCAAATTTTAATTAATTCTTTCGTTTTACCACATTGTCCTTGATCTTTGATAGGAGTCACTGCTCCCTTGCTCCGCCAGTCCACGGCGGAAGGCACGGACGCCGACGCATTTCCGTCGGATCTAAAGCTTCTAGATGCCTCTGTCGTGTTCGCGCCATTTGGCCTCAATCCAGCGCGCAGAGCCACGAACTCATCATTTGTTAAGTCAGCAAACTGGTTGAGCCCGAGCTTGTACATGCGGCTGGCGTTGTTGTTGGCGGCGACGATGTAATCAACGTTGCATTTAAAGACATGGTATCGCCGATCTTTCTCCGCCGTGTCCTTGTAGATGCGCCGGTGCTGCGCCATCCACCGCTCGTGCATGATGGCAACATCAGCAAAGGAGGAGATGAAACCTGAGAGAATTAAGGAGAACAACAAGAGACCTGCCATTGATGACATTATGAGTACCGAAGTGAAGTGATAATCAACAAAGGGTATCTTACAGTGCAATATATAGAGGTAGAGAAATTGGAGTTTTATTTATCAGCAATATATAGGACTTAATTTGTAATGCAGCCGAGTAGAGTTTGAATTTTTGTAAAACTAGGGGATGGGGTAGACTTTGTGTGATGGTCTCTTTTACACAAGATCCAGGGAAAGGGATCTTGTTAATAAATTAAAGATTGTTGTAAACTAATTAAATTAAAGCGTGACAATTCTATTTTTCTTATTCTATACTTGTTCCATTTAATTATGCTACAAGGTAGGGTGGTGTTGAAGGTCTAAATTCAATTAGGTTTTATATTGAACCAAATAAATTGTTATAAGAATGAAGAATATATAGTAGCACCTACCATATATAATAAAATGCTAATAGTTATCAAAGATAAACAACAACATAACCTAGACACAGAATACAAAGTGATATCAGCTATCATAACACTTGCAAAATGCTAATAAAAAAAATAGTGTACCTTAGCTTAAGTTGTTGTATAACTAAAGTGTATCATTTACTTGCTGAGAAAATAAAAATTAATAGCAAAGTCTAGGATCGACCATAACTTACCGTAATAACATTTTGTTTATGTTAATTGCTTCATGCTACTGTATAGATTTCTATGTGCTCAAATCGATATATTTCTTAAATACATATATATGCACGCATGCGGTTCCGATTGAATTTAGTTTGATGAGCTGTAGCTAGCAATATGTTCGTTATCATGGATGTCCTTGTCCATTTCTTCCTATTAGTGTAGGGTTAGAATGTGTAGTTTGATACGTATCCATCAAACTGGTGTCCACTTCTGCTGTGGCCATATCGACGCTGCTGGCCCAATGCTCACCGCATTTATATGCTCACATGAGCATATATGTTCAAATGGAGGTCAGTTTCGGATGACCTGTAAACTCATTTTAACAGTATTTTTAATTTATACACATTTTTTTTATATTACTTAGGAACTCTCAGAGTTTTGCTTATCGCTAAACCAAGCGACTGTCAGTTTCTAAATTTGCATTCTTGGTATATATACACCATCTTGACTTAAAAATTTGTTCGAGTTTTAAACGTTGGCAAGGGCGACCATTTCGAAAGGTATTAACTTTGTTCTAGATTGACATGATCAAATTGATTTGATAGTAATCCTAACTAATACAAAGAGCATCAAAACAAAATAGGCTATGATATGAAATGGAGAGCATGGTGGAGATGAGTCATCCTCCAAATTAATTATATTGTTCCATTTAATCACTACGAAGTATAGTGCTGCGAGCGCCTCTGCAAATAAGCTAGTCGAACAGAATTCAATGAAATTCAGAAGTCGTAGGACGAGTCTTGTGGTATTTGGCGACAGATCGGTAGCTATAAAATATATATATATATATATATATATATATCTCGAGTTCTGATGGGCTGCGTGCACGCCAAGGAGTTCCTTAGATGACCACTGGCGGGTCAAATGTGTTATACGACTTAAAAGTCGGCGCATCGCCGCACGGAATCTAATCCACACATTAAAGTCCTCGATCACAAGAGTCCACTGCATTTGTTGGCAAAACAAAACAAAAAGGATACGGACAAAGGTCAGTGGAAAGTAGTGGGTCGATCGTCTTTCTAAACTCAAATTGTCCAGCTGAATTGACTGGCAAGTCAGGGTCTTCAAAACGATGAATTTAAGTGGAAGGATCTTAATATTCAGTTGGAATATAAGGTAAGATATGATGATAGCTCGAGACGTATTTTAATCGCGCAATTTAGTTGGAAAGAGTAATCCAGCGGAGCAGAGAAGAGAGGAAGAAGTTGGCATTGTTGGGGTTCGATCGATCGGGGTGGGAATAGGATCGATCTCGATGGCCGCCATGTCCAATCGCGACGGCTCCGGCGGTGGGTGGTTCGTCTACGACGAGAGCAGCGACAGCTACGACATCAACACGCGGATCCTCGCCACCGCCGTCATCTTCCTCGCGGCCGTCGTCATCCTCATGATCGTCCTCCACCTCTACCTCCGCCACGTGTTCTTCCGCCGCAGCCGCAATGACATCGCAGCCGCGGCGGTCTCCTCCGGCCGGCGCCTCCTCCGGTTCTACGTCACCGACCCCGCGCATGGCGATCACGTCGCTGCGCCCGGGCTCGATCCCTCCGCCATCGCCGCGCTCCTGGCGCGCCCTTACCGGTCGACGATGGGCGGCGACGGTGAGTGCGCCATTTGCTTGAGTGCGGTTGAGGACGCGGAGATGGTGCGGGTGCTCCCGGGCTGCGGCCACCTGTTCCACGTCGGGTGCATCGACATGTGGCTGGGGTCGCACTGCACGTGCCCGGTGTGCCGGGCAGCGGTGGCGCCCCCGTCGGCGACTGCCGCAGCGGCGGACGGCGGCGAGGCGACTACTCCGGTGTCTCAGGAGGAGGCAGCGTTGGGAGAAAAAGAATCAGAATCGGCGTCGTCGTTCCGGAGAATTCTGAGCTGGGAGAGGTCAACGGCGAGGAGGCCGCAAGGGCAAGGCTTGGAAGACCTGGAGAGACAGTAAAAACAGAAAGCTACTCATATAAATCATGATTTTCACAAATCACGAATTTATTTTTCTCTCACGCTTTTAAGAGATTGCACAATCATTTGGTTTTATGTTTACTTTCTGTTTTCGAAGATATATAATTCCTTTCGTTTATTCGCCGGAATCGCTCTCATGCATAATCTTTAACGATCTATTTTCCAGACTTCGCCGGAGATTCAATCAGCAAACGTCCTCAAAGTCAACCAAACACAACCAAAACAAGGGGGAAAATAAAATAAAATAAAAATGAACCCTAATTTCTAAGCGAAAACTGCAGTTTAATAAATAAATAAATAAAATCAAACAAAAATTTAAAACCTAGTCAAATCATGATTGATGAGATGCTCTTTGCATTCTACACCTATTGATTCTAATAAATAACCAATTATCCATATTAATCTCTTGTCAAATCGAAGTAAATAACAAAAAGGAAAAAAAAAAAAAGAAAGAAAAGGAGACGCCGTTGCCATGTTTCAACTATCAACTACCAGACAGTGAGAGTTTGGTGGGGATTAGCAGAAGAAGCACGCAAGTGCCTTTACTTTTTAGGTTCACGGGGTTTTAACAATATAATCGAATTGAATTCCTCAAACTTCCTCAATTCTTTTCGCCTTCAATTATCTTTTAAATGCGAACTAAAAGATTTTTGTCCACGATATATGTGGTTCAAATAAATCATCCGGAATTCGTTTGGCCCACCCTTTGGTCGATCGTCTATTGGCTAATACGGGCCTAGAGTTCAAAGGCATGTTGGTAATTAAGATCTAGTTTATGCATTAGCTGCTGAATTGAGACCACTAAATTACCCTTCAATTCAGTTAGTTTCTTTGTTCATGAAATACTGAAAACTCGGAACAGAACTCTGATCAGCCTGAGCCTATCAAGATCAGAGGACTTGGACTTGTCACATTAATCATCTGTTTGCCCTCTTCAATGTGTTAGTTGTTGGGTCTAATCCATTCACTAGCTAACTATCACCTCCTGCTCGACAATAATTCTTTTTGCATCTATTCTGCCTCTTGCTTTTATCCTGCCATGCATGCTTCTGGGATTCTTCAATGCATGAAGACAAAGCATGACGACGACAACGATCATGATAGATAGAATCATGACTGAAATTTGGACCACTGACGACCTTGGCACCACGCTGTAACCAAACTTGATCTTCGAACCTAACAATTCCAATCTGATTCGATTACGTTCCTACAACTTATTGGATTTGATTCGATACAATTTCCGACCGAGTGAAAACCGTACGTGCGTGGGCGATTTAGACCTGAGTCAGCTTGATTTCCCCCACGTATCATTATCTAACTTGGCATGGCCCGAAAAGGAGCCAAGTCGAG
>JBAMHZ010316741.1:0-12939 GCA_037177395.1 Alpinia galanga | reverse complement strand
TGGCCGTGTGGGCCTCTGTATGTATGTCAGGGATTGTCATGTTACTGGGGAGATGCTGTCGAAATTTTTCGGTTCAGCGGTCTCTTGGGGCGTGACAGGTTTACTCCATGCATCTTGGTGCATACATAAAGGAGGAAGCTAGTAGAGCTTGTCTTGGAATTGATTTCCCTTAAGGATCGCCGTGGAGTATGAATCATAGATTTTGAATCATGTTATATGATTGTGTAATGCATGTGTTCTTCTTGTTATTGCATTTGCGCACTAACAAACATTGTAGATGAACATAATCGAATCGAGCGAATGACCAAGGATTGGGGAAAATTGATATTCACCCCCCTCTAGCGATCACACGATCCCCAACACAAACATTCCATTTTTGGATAGTATAATTCTGTCCGACTCTAATACAATATGAAAGTCATGTTTGGTTAAAAGTGATCCGGACACCAGATTCTTCTGAACCTCCGGAACATACAACACATTGTTCAGAGTGACCTCCTTGCTCGAGATTATCTTTAGCACCACTCTCCCTTAGCCCATGACCTTCGAGGTTGCCGAGTTCCCCATGTACAACTTCTCCCCCTTGACTTCTTCGAATTTGTGGAGCAGCTTCTTGTTGCAGCACACATGTCTAGTGGCACCAATATCAAGCCACCATTGTTGTGGATTTGAACTCACCAGGTTCAGCTCGGAGATCACCGTACAGAGATCATCCACTTCTGGTCCCTCGTTCAGGTTGGCCTCCTGCTTCTTCTTCGGCTTTCTGCATTTCGAAGAGCTATGTCCGATTTGGTTAAAGTTGAAGTACTTTCTAGTAAATTTCTTCTTACTGACACCTCCTTTGGGTTCCAGCTTGGAAGACTTAAATTTATTCCATTTCGAGCTTTGACCATGCTCGACCACATTGGCTTTCACAGTAGTCATCTGAGTGAATAACCATTTCTTGAAGCTCCTGTTGTCTTCCTCAATCCTAAGTCGGACAATAAGTTTCTCGATAGTCATCTCCTTTCTCTTATGCTTCAGATAATTTTTAAAGTCCTTCCATCAAGGTAGTAACTTTTCTATCATAACAGTCACTTAGAAGGTTTCACTCAGCACCATACCTTCCGAGTGAATTTCATGTAAAATTGCCTGAAGCTCCTGGACTTGGCTGATCACTGTCTTGGAGTCCACCATCTTATAGTCCAGGAATTGACCAACCATGAACTTTTTGGCTTCAGCATCCTCTATTTGGTATTTCCGATCTAAAGATTCATATGAGTCCTTGGCCAACTTCTTCGTGCAGTACACATTGTATAGTGCATCCATCCAACAATTAGGGATGTAGTTTCTGCACAGAAACTCCGAGTGATTTCATGCCTCCACATCAATGAAGGTTTGGGCATCACTTGTACCCTCAGGTGCTTTAGAAGGTTCTTTAGTCAGAAACCAAGTCAGATTAAGCGTGGTCAAGTAGAAAATTATTTTCTGTTGCCATCACTTAAAGTTTAACCCATTAAACTTCTCTAGCTTCTCCCCGTGATTGATTGAGATTATCCCAATGGTTACAGAGGGAGCACCAACTTATTAAGTAGTAGGCTCCGTTACTGTCATCTCAACTTATTATGTAGCCATCTCAATAGACGATGAATCTATTTTAAGATTGTTGGAGAATACTTTTCCTTCTGGCAGGGAACTATTGAGTGACTTTAGCTGTCGAGCCGAGCTGCCAAGCTACCGAGATGAGATGTCGAGCTGTTGTGTTGAGCTACCAAGCTGAGATGCCGAGCTGAGCTGTCAAGCTGCTGAGTTGGGCTGTCGAGTTGTTGTGTCGAGCTACTGAACTGCTGTGTCGAGCTGCCGAGCTGAGTTACCGAACTGGGCTGCCAAGTTGTTGTGTCGAGCTACCGAGCTGCTTTGTCGAGCTGCCGAGCTGAGTTACCGAACTAGGCTGCCGAGCTGAGTTGTCGAACTGGGCTACTGAGCTGCCGAGTCGAGTTGCCAAACTGGCCTTAGAAGCAATGTTTTGAAGCAGCAGATTGCTCAGAAATTGAAGAGCTGAGGTATGCATAAATGCACATTCTTTAAAATAAATTTGTCTCACCTCCGCAATGCTTAGAGGTTAATACAAGATGTTTGTTTCCCAGGATACAACGGTGAAATCACAAGACCTACCAAGCACAGGTAGTCACGGTGAATTGAAATACACCTAAGTGCTATCACAGGATTCTGCCAAGTGGAAAGATACTCGGCAAACAAAGAGAGAAGGAGAGGGGTACATAGGTGGATGGATTACTCATCGTCATTTTTTTCTCCTTATATAGGAGTCCTCCCGCTGGCCGATTAAAAGCTATTAAATTACTTTTATTTGCTACAGTAAAACGTCAAACATTTCTAACCGGTAAAAATGGATTCTAATTAATGTACATGACCGGTCCAACATTCGACGTGCACAGGTCGTGCTCGCACACGAGTCATCTAGGTTTAGTACAATTCGGACCCTAAATCTGTATCCCTCTTGTGGGCACGTACATGAGAGAGAGTCTCTCATCATATATTTGTTCACAACATATATGATTATGAAACAATATAAACTAAATATTAAACTTTGAAGCTATCAATGTAAGATTAAAGTCTCATATACAATGAAGAATCTCTTTTATCCCCACTTTTTCATTCATAATTTGCTAACATAAAGTTGATATGGAAACCAAATTAGGAAACGATCCAAAGGTCGACAGTAATCTCCAAGAGTCACTGTAGACGGTAGTATAGATCATACCAAAGTTTGTAGCTCGGAGTGACAACAACATTTTATCCAGTGATGAAAGAGGCAGGACCATCAGATACCTTAATAAATGGAAAAATATTAAATATGGTATATAATTATAAAAATTTAATAATTATAATCACCATCTTTGACTTTTTACTATTATTCTATATTAAAAAATTATTAATCATCAAAATAAATTTGAAAGCATACACAACATAATCTAACAACTCATCGTTTTTAAAATTTTCATTTCACTAAAATAAAATGTCCTACAGTGTATTATAATTGAAAATCAAATTCAAAATATTTATGAAATTATACGACCTCTGCCATTATCGGAGTTCGACAATTAATCGTTGCAGTTAAAGGGGGTTAAACGGTAAATAAAAAATGGAAAATTAATTTCCCTCCAAAATTTACTCTTGTATTTTTTTTTTTTAAATTTCAAGAATTGAAAGTCGGAAATTTGAGCCATAGGCCTTAGCCGTACCCCCGTAGGCTTTTTAGGCTTTACGGTTGAAATTTGGATTGATCGAGCTCAGCCTTAACCACAAAGGCCCAGGGTTGGAAATTTAGATTTATAGGCTTTAGAGGCTTCATAGGCGGCGTTACCAAATTTGGATTTATAGGCCTTATCCGAAGTAGATCTCATAGACTTTTAGATTGGATTTGGATTCATAGGCCTGCCTCGTAGGCCTGCCTATAGGACTTGGAAGGATTGATGGCGTTCTTTCAAAATTTTGCTTCCGCGCATCCGCCAGCCGACCACTCGCCGAGTCAGTTAACACCGTCCATCTCACGGACGTCCCTTTCTCTCACTCTCTCTCCCCCTCCAAAATGTGTTTCACGCCGCCGCCGCCACCGCCGCCGCCTCCTGCAATTCTACGTTCTAGTTCAACCGATTGCATTTAGTATCTCAATTGTCCGCACAATTCCTGCCATCAATTTACATAGAAAATCAGCTCGTGCGCGAGCGCGCAGATTATTCCAGTAACATATGTGGCCTCGTGTGTATTATTGACTGTTCCAACGCCAACAACTCGACAAGCAGCAAAAGAGCATTAACTCAATTAACACTCATTAAATGTTCAAATTAGAGCTAAGAGCCGCCTAACAGATTTTATATATGTATATATATAATATCGTGCCGGATGCATAAATTTTTTATTTACAATCTACGTGAAATTCTCAGTGCAATTAATAGTCATGTATTCTTCACAGGAACTGGCTGAGAGCTGAATCTAAATCCTTCACCAGATCCTTAATCGCCATGGAGAATCCATCTTCGATCTGAATGGATAATATACAGAAAGTATATGAGATTATTGATACTGAAAGCAGCAGCTAGCGCTCTTCTAGAGTTTTATTTAGTGTATTAATTTAAAGGGTTAATTTGCCTGTGCAGTGATGGTGATGTTGAGGGAGGAGGAAGCGAAGGGCATGACGCTGGTGTTGACGACGGAGAGACGGTGCTTCTCGATCTCCGACAGCACCTTCACGAACAAGCCTTTCCTCTTCTCGCATTGGATCCTCACCAGGATGGAGTTGCCGTTGAGGGAAGCCGTGATCTTGGGGTATATTAAGGCAGCCTCCTCGTCGTCGTCGTCGTCGAAGTCTTTGTGAGGAGGAGGAGGGTGGTTGATGGAGGAGGTGGCGTCGCCGGCCATGGGTGGCTTCTTGAGAAGGACGGTGGACTCCACGGTCTTCTCGGAAGCTTTCTCTTCCAGGGTCTTCACTTTGTCCTCGAGCTGCTTGATGTAGTTGATGGCATCCCCAAGCAGCGAAGCCTTGTCAGTCTGCATCGACGAGATTTATCATTATCAAACATAATTAAACATCGTAAACTATTATCATCTCCTAATTTATACTACTGATTTTTTTAATTATAAGGAGAATAATACAAAATATTTGTCGAACATAGAAGTTGTGAACTAGATCTCTTTCTCTCATTTGTATTTGTTAATCTAATATTAAATACTTAAAAGAAAAAAAAGTATTTGCTCTTTTCTTCTATGCTATTTCAAAATGTATAAGATATGCCTCTTCACATAAAACCAAAGTAACTTATTGAGTTGTATCCATATTATTGGAGAAAATATGATAAAAAAATTTATCCCTTAATTTCACATATATAAATGAAGATGTTTTTTGATATGCTTGGATATTAAAAGATCCCCTTATAATTCTCTTAGTGTTTTAGGTTGAACATAAGTTCGCTCTTGGTTTGGACCTCGTCTCCATCTCTAAATATATTTAACTTGAGAGGGCATCTTAAAGAGAACATGAAGTGGAAAATAGAGGATTAAGCTCTCCTCCTTAGTTTTATCTTATAATATCATGACATTTAGGGTTAAATTGAGCTCCCACTTCACAATATTTTAAGAATCCTAGCTCATTTATAGGTTTGAGATTAAGCAGTAAAGTTTTATCCTCTTAGGCTTTGACATTATCAGTATCATCAAATACCAATGCAAAAATAAATAAAATAAATAAATTCTTATGATGAATATATTTCTAAACATCAATCATTGTTTCTTCAGATATTTGCAAATGCTCATAAATATATATAGGCATAGAACTAAATATGCTCTAACGTTTCTTTTAGAGTTATTTCAGAGGAAAAAACATTAATTAAATATAATAATTACTTATTCCTCTTCTCTCATAATAAAATTGTGTACAAAATCTTAATTAAATTATAGACTTCTTTTTATTATGCATGTAAGATACCAAATTGTTACATACATATATAGTTCATGCTAGTTTTTCTTTTGATATTTATACAATATTTTCAATGCATGCCCTGACTAATTTTCTAATAAAAATTATAGTAAAATCCTAAAAATTTGTGTTTAGGAAAAAAAATTTGAAAAAAATAATATAATTATGATATAGTGAGGAAAATTTAAGGAAGAAGAAGAAGAAGACATGAGGGATCGAAGAATTAACGAACCTTCTTCAATCCAGGGATGATGGTGGAGAGTGCGATGAACTGCTGATTGAGCCTCTCCCGCCGCTTCCTCTCCGCTATGACGTGGTCCTGCGCGCTGGCCGACGCCGGCCGACTCCCCGCTGCCCTTTTCTCTGGCAACTGGAAGCTCAACGTCCTCATCCCGTCGCCACTGCTACTACTACTTCTCCACGTCGAGAATAAACTCATCGGCGCCTCGACGTCCTGGTGGTGGTTCCCGAACGAGAGCACGCCGGAGGAAGCTTGCGGGGTACTCTCCACGGCCTCCTGTTGCGCTCTCGTACTCCCGGCGGCGGACGTTGTCCCGGCGAAGGATATGTTCAAGGTGTTGCCGGCGTGGAAGCAATTGGCGGCGGCCGTATTGTAACTGTGATTCGTGGGGATCGTGGGGAGAAGAGGGTCTTGTTGCAGCTCCTCGACGAGCGATTCCATGATTTGGTTGACGGTGAAGTAATGTTCCAGAGAATTTAGTTCGGCGGCGGCCGCTTCGTGGTACATGAAGGAAAGATCGCCGGCGCCGCCACTTTCCTGTTTTAATTCATTAAATTTATCTGCAACACATGATGATAACAAAAATATAACTAGGAACAACTGCTCATTATTACTTCGTGTGGCAATGGCCATTGAGCTCCTGATGTGTGATCCATCGATCTTTTTTACTACTTACAATTATTCACTCTGGTACAACTGCACTAGAGAAAAAAGTTATTAATTACAGATCATATTTTTTAGAGATTATTACTTGATTTATTTTACCGTGGCCGTGAAGAAGTTCATATTAATTAGCTCTAGTTGCGGGCAGAAATCAATATATATCAAAGAGGGAAAAAAATTGCAGGTATTAATCAGGTAATTATAGAATCTATAATTACTCATTGGAGCAATTTGGATACTTTTAATTTGTTTAAAATTTCCAGTGAAGTATAATTAAACAAACAAAACGAAGGTGCTTTTGTAGACATAAGCATCAAGATAGATAGTGCTTAAACAAATTAAAACATAATATTTCGTAGAAATTAAACAAGGAGTAAAAGCTGGAGTTGCAGATGATCATATATTAGTCATTTAGGGATTATGAACTACATCTTTAATTATCAGCACCGAAATAAATTGCAGAATATAGCGGATTTAGATCATGAATAAATCGAGATCGATTATGGAATTAAATTAAGTAAACTTAACCGAGGATCAGATATATACAAGCGAAGAGCAAATAGTAGTAAACAAAATACTGTTTCTGACGTTGAAAATCGCTGGAATTTGAGCATGAAATAACAATAGGGACGAAGGAAATCTAGATATGTATGATTCGCCTCCAAATCATCGCACAAACGACAATTTAAACATGATCAACGAGAAAGAAGAAGACGAAGAAACTCAATACGCAGTCAATTCCAAGCTTGGCCCCTTTCTTTTGTTCAGAATACATCAAAACCTAGAAGCGGTAGCCATAGTATAACCTACAAGTTGCTTCTTCTTCTTCTTCTTGATCATAAGGAAATTAAAGGATTTGCAGTTAATAAACTGGTACGATCTCGTAATTAAGAAAGTAAAGAAAAAAAAATCGCACGATATCACCATCCATCTCCCAAAAAATTGCCGCGAAAGATCAAAAGAGCAGACAGCTCTTCGTTACCTCGACGAGAAGAAGCCCTGGTGCTAGCTCGGTGTTGTCCGAGTTGAAATGAAGACGGAGAAGATAGTAGACGATATATAAGGAGGGGGTTTGATTGATGAGATCGAATAGGACTTTAATTCATGGTTGGTGCTGTGGAACGAAGGCTGGTCTTCGCTCTGTCTCTCTCTCATTCTCTCGCTTACTTGCCTGCCGTCTCCTTCCACTCCACAATCCACATCGTTGGGTTCCTTGAGATTTGATGTCAATTAAATTAAATGTTGTGTATAAATTTCTCCTCTCGGCGCACGCCACTTCACCATCTAAAATATTATCGCTGTTACTGCAGCATAATTAAATTGGCGCATGAAGTGCGTGTGGATTCACGCGCGGGATGCGGCTGTTGGATCCCCGCGCGCGCCGTGGGGGGGAGATGACGCCATGGATTTACTTGAAACTCTCCTAACCCGAACCCCTCCTCCAACCAAATCTTTGTTTGTTATTTTATTTTATCTGTAATTTAATTGTTCCTCGTCTGGAACTCTAACTTCTCATTACCCTCCATGGTCCCGGCCCCTGCAAGTTCTTTTACAAGCCTAATTCCTTTTTTTCTTATAGTTTAACCTATCACTTTAGTACATGAGAGTAAAAATTAAAAATTGTATAAATGAAAAGATTAAGATGGATATAAAACTATATATGCATACGTTTTAATTTGACGATGATCGCTTGCTAGAGAGAAAATATATGTATTGATGAAAAAGAAATCAAAATAGAATGATCGAATAGAGGTCTCTTCCACTCCGAAGAGAGATTTTAGATGCCAAAGTTAATTTCTCAGTAGAAACTCTTTGCGTAACAATGACTTGGAGACTTACTGTATTAGAGGCTTTGTTATCTGAAAAGTATAATAATAACGTATCCGATTGGTCTTTCGATTCAAAGCTGATATTGTATATTTTCAAATACGTAGTGCTAATTGATGCAGAAGGTAATCACTACGATGAGAATGATATTTCGGCATTGTTCCCATGCATCATTTTCATATCTTATTGAAAAGTAATGTAGATTATTGCCCTTTTATTCAAACAAAATAATAAGTATGTGACTCTATTTTTTGTTTTGCTCTCGATCGGTTTCGCAGTCCAAACATTGACCTAACTTGATAGAGATGGAAGTGGATATAAACCCAACCATATGAGGAGATTATACATATCCATGGATTCTTTCCTATCGGTGCTAAAGCTAATTTTGTAGGTATTGGTTACAAATCTAACTTAATCTTTTCCGCCATGATAGTTCAACCAAACTAGTATTAGCTAGCTCAAATAATTATATTCCAATATGACCAATAAAATCTAGTACACATTTTGAGATGGTTCACTATATATGCAATCTACAGATTCATGCTTTCTTTGTCCTTTGTAGGTATAACTGATTCGAATAGGTATTTACTTGCATTTTTTTTGTTTGTCTTTTCCTCTTCTTGACCCATTGGGTTACAGTGGATATTCATAGGATCTTGGTGGTTAGCTTGTTGGATATAGTGGTTCTTGATCGGTTTGCAAGTACTTTAATTGCAATAATTAATTATTCCATGGATATCCCAAGGAAAGGGAAAAAAAATTTAATATATGTTTGAATACAATTTTTTTATAAGATTAAAGATGCATCAATTAGCAAGCCACATCACTCATTTGTCTCCTTGATCCTCACTTTGTTTCCAGTAACAGCAGATTTTTATTTGCTTTGATTAGATTTCAATTTAAAACGTATTGTCACAATTAAGATATACTTTAAATGAGACTTTTCTTCTTCTTCTTTTTTCTTTTATCTGAACAAGAAGCTAGATTTGTAGAAGGTTGATTGGTACAAATTAAATTTATTTCCAGCTATATATATATGTACTTTGACTAGTATTTTTGTGATAATTGGCAATGGTTTCCTGACTTTTTTAATTTCCAACTTTGAATTTGTTTTCTCTTCTTCTTCATATTTATTCACCTTCCTACATTCATTGTTGGTCGGCTAGCTATTCATAGACGTCATTTAATTTTGCTCAAGGATGAATGAACAGACCTTAATTTACAGTGTCCTTAATTGCCTATTCTTAATTTCCTCTTTTCATGGTCATTCTTTGTTAATATAATTAATAGCATGAGACGTTTATCTTTCTTTGCTTATTTATTTATTTATTTATTTATTCCACTGTCATCTTGCAATTGCAAAGTAAGTTAAAACAGCACGCAGCCGCAAGCAAAACAAAGTAAAAAAGAAGAAGAAGAAGAAGAAGAAATGTGTGCTTCTTTATTTCAACTACTTTAATTTCCACCCAACTACTAGTTACTTGCTACATAACTTTGATTAATAGTTTCCAGTCGTCTTCCTTCAAAGTTACAAACCAACACTTGGCAACCCGTTCACTGTTAATTAAGTGGAGGGATCTACCAAATTACTTAACACTACTTGCCACCGTCGTCGTTTCCACATGAAACCTCCATTGCAGATCTATATATATATCTTAACTGATTAAGTCTTGGTTAATTAATTGCAGAAATTCTCCCTCCTCTGAGAACGACGTTCATATATTTAAACATCGTGCTACATGCCACACGGAAGACTGCGTAAACATCGTGCTACATGCCACATGGAAGACTGCGTCTGAAAGAGTATGAAAGGCCCGTACACTCGCATCGACAAATACACATACATACAAATAAATAAATTTAGGATTTGACGATGGCTCCAGACTCGATATATATATATATATATACACGCCAACATATAAATAGCTTGAGACGAGTTCAAAGATTCTCGCAGGCTCTCCGCGTATCCGCCTTTCGCTTTCGCCAAAGATTTGGAGCCTGTTTTCTTGCGCAGCCATGCAAGCGCACGTGAGGAATGCGCGCGCACGTCGATCGATCGATCGATCGATCGCCCGGCAGCCACCACGTCTGACCATCGCTGATGATTCTAGTAGGCATGCGATGTGGATGACTGGAATTAAGGCGTCATTGTGCCGCAATCGAGAAGACATGTACATATATGGCTGGCTCATCGGCTGCAAACGTACACGTGCCATACATATGGTTGCATTAGGAATTAAATTGGAGCATTAAATTCCGTTGACTTATGTTATGTTGTAGCTAGCAGGATGAGCATCCTTTGTATGGAATTCTCCTCCTCGATCGCAATCAATCAATCAGCTCTGGTTTGACATCAACGTACGCAAGGATTGAGCTACAAGAAAGAGGGAGAAAAAAAAATGTTTTTTTTTCTTCCCACAAGTTATTTATAACATTAACATGCATCTCTAATAAAATAAGTTTCGGAAGTAGTCGATAGCTTTCCACGTCACAAGTTATCATGTTCGTATCGTAGTATTAATTCCCCTAATCTTTAAAAAGAAGAGCTTTAGGTGCAACCACCATTCGAGTGTACTGTTTTGGTGCCAGTATATTGGCGTTCAGATCTTGTAGGTCACCCATTTTATTATAACAAGTCATGGATATACATCGATATGTATCTTTTTTGGAACCGAATCGATCGAGATAGGGATTGTAGAACTCCTTCCCCCATATCACGTTTGTCCGATCACGATCCGTGGACCCAAGGCAAATTATATATGTCTCTCCATTAAAGCTGAGGATGACAATCTAATTAACTCGATCGTGGAGGGAGGAGGACCACGGGCCATTATTAATGGAGGAAGTCGATTCAGTGGATGGGGGAGTTTAGGATAACGGATGGGAGTAATTTGGATATACGAGATATATAGATCCGAACTTGAAATTAAATTGTTCATTTGTGTTTTCGAATATAATTAAGCTCTCTTTATCAGGAACACGCAAATCAAACGCCATGCATTCTCGCACATGTTGTAGTGGCATATATTGTTGGAAAAATATCAAGGAAAAAAGAGGTGGAGAAAAGACATTTTTCATTGTGTATGAGATTTTAGTCTCATATTAAAAGTTTCAAGGCTTAATAGTTGATTTATATTATATCACAAACATGTATATTGTGAACAAATGCATGAAGAGAAGCTCTCTCTCATGTGTGGATGCACATGAGGTTGCAAATCTAGGGGCCTAAATTGCACTTAACCAAATTGACTCATGTATGAGCACGACCTGCACACGTCGAATGTCGGATTGGTCAGGGTAAAATTTATCCAAGATAATGAATCAATATTTTGTTATCCAAATTATTTTTGCTCAAGTACAACAGATGCATTTCTGTGATGCATTAATGTGATTAATGAGAATCTATTCTAAAATAGCTAACGTTTCACTGCTAGTGAATAAAAGCGATTAATGACTTTTATTTAGCCAACTATGGGAGACACTCCTATAAAAGGAGCCTAAGTCTTAAGCAGAAAGAAGAAGAATTGATCTACTTGCGTTCCCCCTCTCTCTTCCTCTCCGTTGAGTATTTTTTCCTTCTCAGCAAAACCATTTGATAGTATTTGAGTACCACTCAGGCCATCATGAGCATTAGTGCTTAGTGAGGATCGTAGTTCACTGTTGTATCCTGGGAAACAAACAACCCACAACAACCTCAAAGTACTACGGAGGTGGGATGAATCTATTTTAAAGAATTTGCATTGATCATGAACCTCGACTCCTCCATTTCTGAGCAAGTAGCCACTCGACAACTTGGCCTTGCTGACTCGGCCTCAGCGACTCGACCACTTGGTGACTCAACACTTGGCCTTACTGACTCAACCTCAGTGATTCGGCCACTCAACGATTCAGCACTCAGCCTATGTGACTCAATCACTTTACACTCAGGCTCGGTGACTTGGGTGCTTGGCGATTTGGCACTCGGCCACTCGACACTTGGGCTTGGTGACTTGGGTGCTTAGCGACTTGGCATTAGGCCACTTAGCATTCGGCAATTCGGACTTGGTAGCTCATCTTAGCCTAATATTCATAGCTGATAGCTTGGGATTATTAGCTCAAGCTACTCAATAGATAAGTTTGATTTGATTTGTATCAAATTTAGACTACATTCCTAGTATCTCTAGACACAGTCCAACAATCTTAAAACAAATTCAGTTCTATTGAGATAGCCACAAAAGAGGTTGAGGTGCAATAGACTCAACGCGTGATGCCCTCTCTGCCCCGATTGGAAATGTTCCAATCAATCATGGGGAAAAGTTAGAGAAGTTCACTAGGTTGAACTTCAAGCGGTGGCAGCAAAAGATGCTCTTCTAGCTAACCACGCAGAATCAAGCTTGATTCTTGATCGAGGAACCTCCCAAGCCGGCTGAGGATGCAATTAATGTTCATACCACCAGTATAGTGGAGGCGTGGACTCATTTTGAGTTCCTATGCTAAAACTACATCCTTAATTGCATTACCGACTCACTGTACGTTGTGTATAGCATGAAGAGAATGACTAACGAGCTGTGGGAGTCCCCAAACAAAAAGTACAAGATGAAGGATGCGGGGGCAAGAAGTTCATCGTAGATCGATTTCTGGACTATAAAATGATTGACTCCAATATGGTGATTATCCAAGTTTAGGAGCTTTAGGTGATCTGTATGAGATTCACTCGGAAGGGATGGTTTTGAATGAAACTTTTTAGGTGAAAGCT
>JBAMHZ010316630.1:0-12939 GCA_037177395.1 Alpinia galanga | reverse complement strand
GAGAAGACCGTCAGCGGTACTGCCGCCTTCTCCCCCAACTTCGTTAATTCCATCTCGGCGATGTCGTACGCGTTCAGGACCGCCAGCGCGCTCCCCAAGCTGTGCCCCATCACCGACACGCTCACCTCTTCGCCTTTCCCGCGTAAATTTCGACCAGTTTCCCCACCTCCGACAACGCCTGCTCCCGGGCCGAGTACTTGCAGAACCGGCACGTCGTGTCCTAATTGTCCGTGTACAAATCGGCAAAGCCTGACTCGACCTTGACGGAATCGTCCGGACAGGGGATCCCTATCGCCTTCACAGACTGTTGGAAGGTCTTCAGATCCTCGATCCACTCCAACAGCGTCACCGTTCCCCGCCACACCACGATGATGTCTCGCCGGCCGAGCATTGCCGTGGTCTCGTCGCCGGAGACCGTGATGTAGCCGATCCAGTTGGCCTTCTCTCTCAGGTCCTTTCGTGGAGCTTCGAGGTGCGGAAGAAATTGGGGAGCTTGATGTTGGAGGTCGCGTAGAGGTAGCGCGTCACGTAGTAGCCGTGGTCGGCCATGCCGAGGTTGGCGAAGATGCTTTGCTGGCTGTACCTGCAGCTGCCGCAGAAGCGGGAGTAGGGATCGTTGTTGAAGGAGTCGTAGCAGGCGTGCGTGAACTCTCCGTAGCGGATCATCTCCGATCGCAGAAGCGGATCCACCGGGTCGAGCAGGCCGACCCAGTCGCCGGAGCCGTGGATCTCCCGCCACCGATCGGCGAGTAGCCCACCGTCGTTGTCCACCGGAGCTTTCTCAATGGGACCCAGTTCCTTCTCGATGATCGAGGGCTTGGACTCTTCCTTGATCGCTGACGGGAATCGTGCAGTGGAAGCCCTCGACGAAGGCGCCGGCGAGGGTCGGACCCGGAGGAGAGGCTGGTTTACAATGGGCCGGATAGGCCAGGCGACGGACATCAGGAAGCGTGGAGAAAGATTGGATTGTGCCGTCGCGGCCATGGATTGAAAAGTAGTATAGCTAACGATCAGAGGACGATCATTCATGGGTTTTTATGTAGGGAAAAGCAGTTAGCTACAGTTGCTCGTGGACCAGTTAACGTACGTGTGATGCATGCGAGAAGCATGCCCATTGAGTGCGCTTGAATTGCACTTAGGCTGCGCCATTTTATACAGAATACCATCTATTTTCAATCGCATTCCACCTACTTCGCCAGCAGTGATGAAGTCTACTGTTTTTCTTTCTTTTTCTTTCTATTTTATACAGAACACCATCTATTGTCAATCACACTCCACCTACTTCGCCAGCAGTGATGAAGTCTACTGTTTTTCTCCTTTTTTTTCTTTCTATTTTGAATTGATAAAAAAAGTTGGCTATAAATTAAATTGATAATACATATTTTGAATAATTTTGCATTTAGTAAACTAAAATAAAAATAAAATCTCAAATTTTATACAATTCACTCATTTAACAACCATTAATAATCTGTCAAATAAGAGGTGGATACAGATGCTAACGAATTCGCGTGGTGAACTGGTGATTGAGCAGTAATTGGTTGCTGAAAAAAAAATTTATTGCACGTTGGAAGCATGTTAATTAGTTGGTTGCACTTGGTGCAAGTGGCCGCCGTCGATTCAAAGTTGCGCTAGGCAACGATGACATTCACTGTTTTCGGGAAGAATCTTGATAATCCATTAATGATCACTCTACAGTTCAATCCTTAGCCACGATGTATTTATAGAATTTTTCTTTAAATATAATGACAAATCATTGATGCTGCTGAAGTTGCCTATATAAGTATTTTTTATTGTACCCTAATGATCGATAGAGATCCACTAAGCTTCTTGCGACCCCAAAGGATCCTTGGAGCAAGACCAATCATTTCTAGAATTAGTAGGGCCAAAAATTTAGATATTTAGTACTAGTAAAAAAAATCCCCAAGCCCCTGAATTATGATGCAATGATAAAGCATCCATGCAGATTCTAGATTGATCCCTAACTATAGCGTATTTATGAACTTTCTTCCAAATATGAGTCGATCCCTTAGAATGTCAGGTCTACTGAGACAGCTCACGCTAGCACCCGTTTGATGTACCCCTCTCTTTGGTAGGGACAACTAATGAAGGCCGCTAATGTAACGATTCCACATTTTTTAAAAGACTTCTCTGTAAGCTCCCGAGTTATGGTGCAATGATAGGGCATCCACGTAGATTTCTAGAAATCCCTGGATCGATTCCTAGCTATGACGTATTTGTAGACTTTCCCCCAAATAAGAGTAGATCCCTTGGAATGTCGAATCTACTAAGGTAGCCCATGCTAACACTCCTCCGATGTTCCCCCTTCTCGGTAGGAGCAACTGAGAAGGGTCACTAATGGGACAGTTCCACATTTTTAAAAAGAAATCTCCATAGATTAGGAGTAGCCATGAGGGTAGCTGTTAATGTGACAGTTTTCTATACATTTTTTTAAAAAAATCCCCATAGCCTCAGGGCTAACTCAGTTAGTCAGCGCAAATGTGATAAGTCTATAATAGACGGAGATCGATTCCTAAAGAGTTATCACCCTAGACTCTCAAATGTCCATCACCTTGCACTGACCAACTGGAATCTTAATTTATCTCCTCCACAAGTTAGGGGCAACTGTAGAAATCACTAATGTGGCAATTCTATATTTTTAAAAAGAAAACCCTAAGGGCATGATTCAATAGTAAAGCAAAGCGGCATCTCACATGCTAACGCTGTTCAATCTTTTGCTGAGACAAATTCAACTCTAAATTTAAAAAAAAACTTGAGCAGACAACCCTAAGCCAAGTGCAAATCAAGAATTTGCCTTCTCAAGTAAAGTACATCTTCAATGCCAGATCTACCTTATAAGAACAGTGCAATTGCATCACCGAATTTAACTGTGAGCACTTCTCTAATATACCGTGATGATTGATGAAAATATTATTTAAGAATTACTTAATGTCCCATAAGAGATCTATAAAATTGAATCGGTCATCCTCAAAATTAGTGCTCGAGAGTGCTAATAAAAAATAAATAAATAAAATTAAAAAGAAATAGTGTTATGTAGAGTTACCGCAATGAAAAGATGATAACCTACCTCGCATCTTAGCCGCCCACATGTATCTTACTTTACGTATTTTAAAATAACTGAGGCCAGCAAGTGTGATCCAACGGGTACGAGTAGGCAGCGGCGACTTCGTATTAAATACACGTACTAAATAAGCATCGTCATTTGTCTTCAGGCATCATCTAGGAAACAAATATAAACTGAGAGAACATAGATGGGTTGTTGACATGGTCAGGCAGCAAGTTCACGGCATACACATCAGAATTCAGAAATAACCTAATTCTAAATCTCGTTCCGGCGAGGCCTACAAGATGTACGGATCCTATAAACCTAGTGACAATATTTCCTTATTTATGGACTGAAGTTGGGTAGAAATACATGATTAAATGATACAATGTACACGATAAATGAGAATACATATGCTACAAAGTACCCTCCTTCGCCATATGCAGAAACTGCGCAAGCGTGATGTTGGGGAGTGTTTCAGAACCACCTGGTTTCTTCGTTACCCTTGTTATCTTCGACAACTTAGTATCCATCATCTTTGAAACAGTGATGGAGTTTAAGTTATAAAACTGTAGAAAGTTGACATCTGTCATTTAGGAAACGGGCCAACACTGCTGCAGGCTAACTTTCTAGTTAGACATAATCCATTTCTTTTATGTTCTTGGCACAATTTTTCAGCTTCAATTTTTTCTGAAGGTTTATATAGTACATTTTTTTAAACCCAGCTATGCTATTCGACAAAACGAGGAAGAGTGAATAAACCCAGGCAGTTTTCTTGATCTATAATTGTAAATAAATTTTACCTCGCATACACCATGCAACAACAATCTGTGGAAGGGATCTTGAACATGCAACGCAAGCACACCTTCTCCACTGTCACTGATAAATGCTCTTATGTGTTCCTATCCATGGGAGAAGAAACATCATCAGATAAAGTTCAACTCGAACGGCATGAGCGGGTAAAAGTAAGTCGAATGACTGAGAAAAGCAGGATATATTTAAGATACAGAACGACATGCTTTCTGATAATGTTTTATATAGGTTCCGTTTCTATTTAATAATAAATATAAGTGATCTAAATCAGTGGGTGATGTGATAAGATAGATCCTCTTAAAATAGTTCAGATCATGGTCTATTTTTCAATCTATTTATTTTTACTAAACAATTTTATTATCTATAATTTACAACTTTTAGCAAATTTAATCTGGTTACGTTAGTCATACGAGACCAAGTTATTGTAATCTCTATAAAAAGATCCTTTTATTATTTTTAAGAATCAAGAAATAATGAAATGTTCTATCTAAAGATTCACATCTCTTAATACAATCATGGATCGAGGCACACAGCTGCATCAGCTTACCGGCTTAAGCGTGATTTATATAGGTGTTGTTTCGAGAGGGCATTACTAGTCTTACACAGATAAATGACAGGATAAGATCTATATAACCAACCTAAGATAGTTCAGATGCACGATGTCTTCCTGTTATGTCAGTCAAACATTAGTTGACTGAAGGTCTACATCTATAATAGATGATGCAGCATAAACAATTTGATGCAGCAGCAGATGAGATTTGATAAATCGGTACGATGCATTACAGAAATAATATAAAAGCAGGTGGTCAACATGAAGTGGTTACACCTCATGCTAAGCCAACCTTGCAACATAATTAGTTGCCATTTCCATTACCAACAGAAACAGGGGCTCTCCACTACTAACAGAAGGTCTACATCCATGACATGAAGTCTCCATAAACAGGACACTGATTGTTTTTGACGTTTTATCCAAACAGGAAAAGAACCAGTGTTTCAGCTTAAAGAATTCCCACAACTTTGTTGGCATGAGAACAGAGTTGTATCAACTGGATGAAGCAACGATCACCCTCTCAGTCATAGAGCCTAGCCTCGACAGTAACATCACTGCTCAAACTTCGAGGGGCCCAAGAATTGTTGTGGCGATACAATTATGTCTGCCCTACATTCAACCAATCAACCAACCCAACATCTTCTACTGGCTCACGAGCAAGAAGCAAAATATTTTCTTCAAACATCATGATTGCAAGGTTTGAAATATCGTTCCAAGCTAGGGTATGAGTCCTTGGCCAGAACGAGACAGTGTCATGTCATGCCATGCCATCGTGTGCCAACATGTCGTGTCCAAGTCACCAAGGAGGAGAAGAGAAGAAGAGGATAAGTAGAGGGGAGAAGAGCACTTATCTGTAAAAACCCTAGCTGATTGTTCATAGAGAGATCATGTCGGATTCATTCCATCGTTCTACAAATGACGTTGGTGTCATAGAGTGACATCCATGAGTGATGCAGTATGATGAAGTCCATGAGTGACACCTCCACAAGTGATGGCATTGTGATGAAGTCTGCAAGTGATGCTGCTGTGGAGGACATCGTTTTAGTTTTGTCATTCACAGCCTCGCTTTGTTCGTTCCCCTAGCAATCTAGATGTGGTTTTGTCATTTTGTGCGGTTGTTTCAATTGTCATCCTCGTGCGTGCATGAAAGAAAAAGAAATGCGATTAATCATTGCTAAGGAAGATGTACCATGGTCTTGGGTATTTTATGCACCGACTGGCAAGCGAAATGGTAAATTCGCTTGAGTTGACTGTCATGGAACAACATTTTAAACCGTAATCGCATGGCCTACATGCTTAAATTTATTTCCCACTGTACCTTAATAGTAGTTTACTACTTTTAAGGGTGATGACATTGGCAAAACCGACATATATATATATAAACACCTTCAATTTAAAATGTTACCTCGTATCCTTGAATGAGTTGTGGGATGAACTTATGGCGCAGAGCTTGCCTTGTTCTGCGATCCACTCGACGCCATGCATTTAATGCAACTACCTTGTCAGAGTTCACATAAACTTTTCCATCTGTTGAAGACTTCGTGGATTTTGTAATGCTAGCCTGAACATGCAAGTGCATAGTATCATTGATCTGCTTGGTCTATTTGATTCTATTAAAATCCATAAAAATATATCAAACATATAGTTAGACATGCAAACAATCACAATGTCGTTTTCATTATTGGTTTAAGTTCATTAATTTTCAAATGCACAAAGAAACTGACAATATAAATACTTTCTAATCAAAAGCTCAAAAAGCTGGTTATCCAAAGGATCTGAATGTTCAATTATTGATCTGCTTAATGCAAATGTTGATAAGTTACCACGGATGATAACGTGATTACAAGGTATTATATGTAGTGCAAACTGAACCACCGGGGAACTCTAAGTTGCTTGATCTTGTAAACTTGACCTACTAATTTGCTATAAGGATCTGGTCGCGAGAATAATCTAGATGACCTAGGTATTTACTAGTAGTGTAATCATAAATAGAGTATAACGGTGGAATAAAATCCTTCTCACCGACAAAAACAATTGTGTCACACGGTTTGTTGTTGTATGATTTTACAAGCCCGAATGATGATCTAACCGTAATTATTTAGCTAATAGGCATGTGAGACTATAGATTATTCGAGAATAGGTTTGGTCACTCTTTCAAATTATTTTCATTGATAACTTTTCTCATAAGCACTACCTGTAACTATTTCTATCCAAGCAAACAAAAATTGGTAAGATTGTCCTCACCAACCGTAAAATAAGCAGATCAACAACAATAACAACCAAACATCTATCCCACTAAATGGGGTTAACTATATGAATGCTAAAATAAGCACACAAATTGGAAGGGAAAAAAAAAAAAAAAAAGAGGTTCACTGATGCAGGATTTACTTGGAGGAGAGAAACTAAAAGGAAAATGGAGTGAAGAGAAAGAAAAGAAAAGAAAAGGATTGTATCATTCAATTTCCACTTGAATGGAGTAGAAAGATGCAAATAAAGTTACTTATTAGTGTCTTTTAGTTGCTTAAACTTTGTTTCCCTCAGTTCTTGTCTGGTTTAGTTAGAAATACAATTCCTTCAAAGCAAACAAGAGAATTTAATGGTTTTATTTCTCTGTTTTTCTTCTTATTTCAGTCAACACAACGTGAGAGACATGTGAATCACCTGTTATACGGATTTAAGCATTTGTTTCTCAATTCATTATTCAAATGCTACAGCTTTCACAGAACTATGATTGCTAAGAATCTTATATACCCTACTGTATCACAGCACATAAAATTCAGATACTAAGGCTCCATTTGTTTGCAGGAAAATAATTTATTTACAAAAAATAATTTTTAATTTGTTTTTAGAAAAATAAATTATTTTCTATTGATAGGATGTGTCACTAAAATATATTGGAAAATATTTTTCTGTGCCTGGTCTAATGACTGGAAAATCTCACTTCTCAAGTTTAGATCAATTGAGCAATTTGGCCCAACCAGGCCTACTCGACCAACTGAACCTACTGGACAGTCTGGACCACTCAGCCCGCTAATACAGCCAACCCTGACTAGATTAACTGTGTGCAATTAGACCGCCAATACCAACCTATCCATTCGGACCGTCTAAACCGACTTGACTAGATCAATTGGCTCGCTCAACATGCTAGGCACCATTGACAGACTCCATTGACAGACTGACACATTTAGACCAACTAACTCTCCTGACATACCTGGACCGACTTGTCCGCCTATTTTCCCAGAGCGACTAACTTGTCTAGCCTGCTTAGAATGACCAGCCCATGATCCACATGACCAACTTGGCCTGACCAGCCTGCATGAATGTAAGAAAAAGTAGAGGATAAAGAGGGTCTTATTGATAGAGTGAAAGGCTTGTGAACGAGTGGGAACGTTTACTTGCACTCTTTTATAAAGAAAGTCTTTTTTTTAAATGCCTATTAGTAAAAGAAAAAATTTCATTTACTAAAACAATTTCTATTGACTATCATTTCCTGTTGCAGTAAAGATAAAAATAAATAAATAAATTATTTTTTGAAAAAACAAATTTCCTTGAAACAAATGGAACTTAAGAAGTATAAAGGTTTGACATTAGTCATAATTACAAAACTATGACTCAAATAAGTACATAAACAAGTACATAAATCCTGTAAATGACAAAAAAAAAGAGAGTGAATCTTATGTAAGAGTGTAAGGAAAAACCTCTACATCCATGTCGATATTCCTGAAAATGTCCCATTCTTTAACGTTTGTCATGGAAAATGCTGATAAAGGTTTCTTATCACCTATGAAAAGGAGAAACAGTAGTAACGAACAAAAGAAATCATGCATACAGAAGTCTCTATGAAACAAATTGGAATGCTTTCTTAAACAATAAATTAGTATAAATGTTTAACTTTGTAAATTAAAGTTTAGCAAGTATTTGAACCTTTTCTTCATTAGACACATGGAACTGTAACCAATGAAAAAGAGACACGAAGACTGCGAAGTCCAGGTTGGCTTAATTTTAAGAGTCAAATATCACTAAATAGGGAGCAAGGAATGAGATTTTACAAAATAAAGAACTTTGTCAAGCGAAGAGTCTTACCCCAAGGAGGCGGAGCAAAGAGTCCTCTAATTTCCTCAGCGTCTAATCTAGGAACAAGCTCAATCAGTAGGCAGTCATTTAACCATCTACGAGACCGCCTGTTACTAACCTATAACATCAATGTTTAAGCAAGATTAAGGTAGGAGAAAGAAATGTAAAAAAAACATATGAGTGAAAGACCTAAAATTTGTTTTCATAATTGTGAGATAAGCCTGACGAATAACATCACACTTATTCTTGCATGGTTATCATAATTGAATGTTCATGGTTCCAATTAAGAGGCACTTTGTTTCAAACTGCATGGTCGAATTGGAATCGATCAAAACCCAGTCCAATATGATTCGAATTGGACTGATTCAGTTCAAAATTTGTGATTCTTGGGGCAAAAAGGAGATTACGCACACCTTATGCGCCCCTACCAATCGGTCTCACAGCCAACATAAGGGAGATAAATCATGGGGAGTCATTTCAGAATCAAACAGGTGTTAGCATGGTGGGAGGACAAACGTCCCCATAGGGGATCGACCCTTGCTCATTGGAGCAAATCTACCGTCCGCACTACCACCCGTCCCTCCCGCGGGGACTCGAAATTTGTGATTCTGATTCCTATAATTGGGTTAATTCCACTTACTTCAATTAAAAATATTATGTAAATTTAGGGTTAAAATTTTGCCAGCATTCCTTCCTCCGTTTGAGTCCCTCTTCGACATCTCCTTTGTCAGCATATTCTTCATGCTCGGGCATTGTCCTCAACAAATGTCATGGACCAGCATATCAATTCAGCAGAGGACATTGACAGCTGGAGACTACTGCTTCATCAGCTTCTTCTTGGAGTGTCTTCAATCAGACAAGGTCTCCACTCAATCGAGCTTGACCAACTGGCATCTTCAAAAGTCAACTACTTCAGTGGATGTTGCTGCTTTGACAGCTTCTGCGTGCACTTCTCAGAGGATGTCAATCAGGAGCAAGCAGATTTTTTTTGGTATCCACTCCCTCCACAATCAAATTGCAATCCATAATACTTTTATCAAAGTCAACATAATCTCTATGGTAGCTCATGAGCTTGCTTATTTCATCATCTATTTAATCTGTTTTCTTTGTGAAACTAATGGCATCATCTGAGATCATGGAGATCAGTATCTGTAATGTTCGTGAACTAACAGAAACATGGTTGCGAAGCTTCACCAAGATGAACAATCGCAATTTTGAGGAAAAATACCATTATGGAATGGAAACTGAAAAAGTGATACCTTGCCAGCCAAGCTTTCGAGAATGTCAATTTTTTTTTCAATTAACTGGCCTCTGGACATGAACGCATCGCCTTCAACCGAATGAATCCAAAAAAAAGGTTAACAAACTAAATATTGGCATGAACACGAAAGATTCAATTGGAAAAACCACCCAAAAAACTAAGAATATACAATAAACAATCCAAATCAAGAGACAAATACCTGAAAAAGACACAGGAACGATTAGGGGTAAAAGGAATAGGGTCGAACCTTTTCGTGAATCGAAGATGGAGTGGTGGAGTCTGTCGTCGAGTACCCCCGCCATGATCGGAGCTTATTCGAGAGAAATCAGAGATCGCCGGCCCCGAGAAACACAGATTACACAGCGGAATTACGTTTCAACCTAATCCAGACAAAGAGAAGCGAAGGCGAAAGGGGGGTCATCTTCTCCGCGATGCGGTAGATCTAGTCAGGGAATATACCGTGTCCGGTTCGATGGAGAACGAGGTCCGGTCGAGTCTACCGAACCGGGATTTCAACCGGTTTTTTTTCCTTCGCATCCACTTATTTTTCCGAGTTTGTTCCTCCGATGTAAAATTATTATTATTTATTAAATACAAAATTAAAATTAAAATTAAAATTGTATTGATCCTAAAATCGTATATATGTTGGATTCGGTAGAATCCCAGTACTGCTGCTGCACGCTCTGATCTTTGCACTGTAATAAAACTGAGGGTGATCGAGCTGGGGAGAGGAGCCCAGTACAGCTGCTGCATGCTCTGATCTTTGCACTGTAATAAAACTGAGGGTGAGCCAGCTGGGAGCGAAGCCCAGGAATGCTTCTGCATCCTCTGATCTTTGCACTGTAATAAAACTGAGGGTGAGCTGGGAGCTGTATCTCCAGTACTACACTGCACTGCACTCCCTCCACTAATACTAGAAACACACTAGCCCCTCCCTCCACCTCCACTGCACTGCTGCAGCTGCCTGGTTTCACTCCATGAGTTACTGTATGCAAACCTCAAATCTATTGAAAGGCCCAAGGTTGTCAGAACGTGATCTTCTTGGAGATTCTGAACCGAAAGAGTGGATGGGTGGCATCCTATGAAAAATCAACTTCCTCCTCCGGTCGCGTTCATTTTGAGAATATTGATAGAGGAGAATACCGACCATGACTGCCCAGGAGCACAGAGTATTCATTTACGTAAATCGAATTGGATCACTTTTAACGAATGTAATAATTTTTTTAGGAATTTTAAAGAAAGAAATTAATCTTAAAATAGGACAAATTTATTGTTTAAGATAATAAAAAATGTAATATTTTACGGATTTTTATAAGTTGTTCATATTTTGTATGGGCTACAAATAACTTAATGTTAAATGAGCATGTATCTAATTAGCAAATTGAGGTCTAAAAGATGGTGATGAAACAAAGCGTCCTTAGACGATTGTTCCCCAAAATAGGAAATGAAGACATTAAAAAGGCAAAAAAGGTAGCTAATTGTTTTGCTCGACCTAGGCCAGCTAATCCGGCCTGTTAAGAGCCCGGACGGGATGTACACTGGGCCCGTTGGACCTAATTTTTAAAATTTTAAACAGATATTAGTACTTTCAAAATTAAAAAAAATATACTAAAACAAATATCGTTAAAACAAAAACAGTATTACAAAATCAATAACCAATACTTTATATTTACAAGTTAAATAATGTTAAATTATATACTATTGTAGTAACAAGTAAAATTGTCATCCTAACATTCCTATTAATCAGTTTTACAGTAATTATAAAGAAGATAAATCACGGATAATATTTTACTCAGGATGAAAGGACAAACGTTTTTAAATTCTATATTATTGTGCAAAAGACAATTCGTTCGCCCTCAATGCCCCCACCAATCGATCTCACAGCCAACATGAAGGAAGTAAATCACGAGGAGTACTTTGTGTCTAACGAAAGACTAACGCACTAGGAGGACAGACACCCCAAAAATTTTATATTATGTATCTTATATCATGCATCATTGACAAGAGTCAACCCATATATTAACTCAGGACCACTATGCAATTTATTTCCCCCCTTTTACTAAAATGGCATAGTGCGAATAAATAAGTGACACATTCGAAATAGATCGGCATCGTCTATATGCTCATGGAAGGTAGAGGTTAACATATCTGGCTCGGTGTGGTATTAAGCGAAAAAACGGTGCACTGAAAGGGGGGAAAAAAAAAGAGAGGGAGGGAGAGCCTATGAATCCTCACTTTTTCGGTAGAGTAGGCAAAGAATTGTGCTCTGTAAGTGGAATTCTGCCAAATTCAACGTCCTTTGATGTTCCAAAATATTGTTACTCGAGTAGTCTCGCTATGCCTTTGCAATGTGCCCATTCATTAAAGTATTCATAGGCTATGTTTCTTTCAATGCAGTGCGATAGAGGGTGCCTCTCGAGCTATTCTATTTCATAGTTTACTCTTCAACTATTACATTGCATCTATGACCTTTGCCACACACACACACAAACGCTGGTGGCTACTCGAGAGAAGAGAGAAGAGAGAAGAGTACGTTGGATAGGCATAAAAGAAACAAATCATTCTCATTCGGTTTCAAAATCTAGCAAATATAGGCTTGAGTTAGGCAGGACATTGTAGGACAAAAGCCTTCGTTTACTGCCAACGTAGAGCCCCGGGCGACGGTGGTGCATAATGTTCGTGTATTATTTCTATTCTATATATTATAAGATATTTTTTTTAATAGAATGAAAATTTTAAAAAAATAATATCTGATATCAATAAAAAAAAAATTATAGCCATCACAGAACTTTAATGTGAATTTTTTTTTTACCAGCAGCATTTGGCTAGCTAGTAGGCGTCTTTGTGTCAACGAAATGGGAAAAACAGAATGTTCCTCGGCTAACAATATAATGTGCGTGGAACTGGAATCGATTCTGCGAGGCAATTTAATCTTAATTAATATATTAATTGAAAAGTCAACGGTGACGAACGATATTGGGTTTGAGGGATAACTCGTGCTTTTTTTCTGCGTTCGAATATCATTTATCCGATCTTTTCCTTCCAAACATTAAATTTTTGTGCGATCGTTTAGTGTTCTGCATATTCATTTTTCTTTACCTGCCTTCCTAATGTTAAAATATGTTCCTCTCTCTATTATTTGTATGTATGTATATATTTGTATACGCTGCACGTCTTTTC
>JBAMHZ010316522.1:14894-25513 GCA_037177395.1 Alpinia galanga | reverse complement strand
CATGCATTTATCTATCTTATAGACAAACAAAACACATGAATTTAAAACATTTAATATGCTTTAAAACTCTCCTTTGACATGCGATTAGTGTCAAAAATAAGGTCGCTTTGATACCACTTGTTGGAGAGGTTCGAAATACACGCAGTGGAAAGAGAGAAATAAAAAAAAATATTTCATCCTAGACATCCCCTGAGGGCCATGAATCCTTGTTTTAACAAAACTCACATGAATAAAGGAAAAGAGGTGATAGTTATACGTGTGAAATTCTAATAAATCCATTGAAACCGCGAGCAAGACTCACAAGCCTTACTTCTATCGAAGCATAGTTCATGTAATTCATGTACAACTGCTTGCAGTTAGGTGGTTCATGTTCCAGTCTTTGACTAGACTGGTATATATCATTCCTACTGCCAGACAGTACACACTGCTTGTGGAACATGAGTTTGACCTTTCTGATAGATATCATTCCTACTGCCACAAGGGTTGCATGGATAAAAAACATGGGTTTAGTTTCAACTTATAGGTCCTGATTTATTCACCATGTTACTTTCCACCTTTACTGGATTAGTGATGTCAATAAAGGTTTCTCAGATTCTTGGTTTTGGATTTAACTAATAAGGATTTAGCTTATGCAATCTATAGTTGGGGTGCTGAGATGGTTTGTATGATCTACTATTTCCATCACTGCTTTAAATGTGCTTGCTTTAACTTGAAATTTATTCTATACGGAAAGGAGCTCAATGAACATGTCAAATACTGAGTTGAGATAAGTGAAAATATCAAATGTTAAACTAATCCAAGAATTATGGACTTGTAGTTTTCATATAGCTCTAGTAAATGTAGATCATGTTTAACATTTCTATTTTTATAATTCATTCGTTTAGCCTCTTGCTGGTAGGATGATGTTCTTGACGATCAAGTTGTGCAAGAAGAAGAAGAAGTAGAAGAAGAAGAATGTGGCCATTCCTACTTGCTCCAAGATGACTTTGGCCTTGTTTGCCGTATTTGTGGAGTAATACAGAAAAGCATAGATACTATATTTGACTACCAATGGACAAAGGTACTAACATGCAGCTAAAACCTTTATAGTTATATCTTAGCTTAGTTCCTATTGATTTTTGCTGTTGTTTGGAAGACATGTATGCAAACAAAATTAGAGCTAATGCAATTTGAATTATTAACGTCAGCTTACCCACATGTAACCCTTGTATGATAGGCTCCTCAATTCTTATTTGTTTATGTTATTTCTAAAACATTTTTCTTCAATATTTTTTAAGCATGCTGTCCTAGTTGATGCACACGCTACAATTTTCAATGTAGATGTTACCTATATATTCCATATTTCAAATATTATTGTTGGAGTATTTTGAAAATTTATCTTTTGTGGTGACTTGTTAGGTCATTGGTCTTAAATTCTAGGAAGCAAGTGAGTTGGAGTTACAATTCAAATTTTTAAAAAATATGATATAACTATAAAAATATTGTTTACTTTCTATCATATGCTATTGCAGGTTTGCGAGGTATATAATATAAATGTAAAAATCTATTTTTGTAAGGTAGTACAATATTTGTTAATTGAACAACTCAAAACAAGTTTTTATTTTTATTTCCTTCTATTTTGTTAGCTTAGAGTGCCATTCCGCTCTCCTGACTGGCTATGCACATGTAATAGGAGGGGATCTATTGAAAATTTCAATTGACTCTCCTCTCAACTGGTACATAAATAGTCCTTAAATATAAAGAGAGAAAGCTTGCCCACTCGACAAGACAACACATGATCATAGTGAAAATTACACATACATTTACAAAATAACACGGCCACACAACACAGTGGAAATATTAACAAAATTAGCAATCTTGATTAAGAAAAGGATATCCATTTGATATCTTAGAACCTAAGGAAACTATACGGTTGATCCAAAAGTGATTTTTGTTTTTTAAATGCATATATAGAGAAACATCCAACATTAGCCACACAAGTAATAAGACATAACTTCATCTGGGTTGTTAAAGTAACAATTCATATGTTTGCAAGCTACAAGAAAATATAGGCTTTGGGATCCTGTAGCACTGTGAATAAGCCATCTATGAGGAACTACCAACTTAAGTATTTAGGATAATAAAGTGACTAGGAACAATTTAATATTGCCAGTGACTATCATAATGAGAGATAAGTAACATACAACACCTAAGCATGGTCAATATATCTAACTAGACATTATGCAATACATAACTAATAAATAAGATAATTTATCAATAAGCATGAACAACTAATATCATGCATTGAATGCAACAAAAGTAAAACATACCATACCATTATGCCCTTGTACCAATCACTTGTCTCAAAAACAACATGTAATGCAGGTAAAGAATGTGTATATATGGCCCACCTAGGGCATGGTGCAGCAGTAGAGCAATAGGGTGATTTCCTATGCAACAAGAGTTCTATCCCTTAATCCCTTCCAGGGATTGCTCCTTGGAATTTTTTGAGTTTGAACCTCTGAAGGGGCTTGAACCACTTGTGCCACTAGGTCACCCGCTATCCCGTCTATGTTACCGGGATTTACCCCGGTGGTAGATGGGAAACTTCCGTGGGGTCAGACCATCCATCCTAAGAATAATTAGGTCAAAGATTTGGACACTTAGGTCGTCAAAAAAAAAAAAGAAAAAAGAATGTGGATATATGACTTCCATTAGTATACGCCCTTAACTCTTATGTAATATGAGATTCTACACTCATCTGTCTAATTGAAATCTCGCCTACTTCATCCATCACTTTTTGCTAACGTCAACATGAATTCCATCATGTTAATAAAAGGATAATTCGGTGTACAAAACTCCCACCAATACGGAGTACTGGAGAAACATCTATTGTGTGCAAGCTTATGTTGAGACTATTTTTGTTCTTCAAATCCGTGACCTTTAGGTCACATGTTAACAACTTTACCATTGCGCTTAAGCTCCCCTTTGAGTCTCATCAGGTTAATCTCTGCTAAAATTAAGGAATCTGTGCTCTGTATTTAACACCGAAGCATTTGACCTATTTCTATGTATGCCAACAAAGCATTTGCCTACATCATTTGCCTTATAAAATGATTTGTTCTCTTAGGGTTCACATTCAATTCGGACATACTTGTCTGGACAAAAGAACTCCAAGGATCTAGATGAAGAAATTCAGTTCTCTGGAATCAAAGTGTCAGAAGATGAGTTCATTGATGCTGAAGTATCTATCCATCCCAGACATCTGAAGCAAATGAGGCCACATCAACTGGAAGGCTTCAATTTCTTGGTTAAGAATTTGGTTACAGATAAACCAGGAGGATGTATTCTGGCTCATGCACCTGGCTCTGGGAAAACCTTTATGCTTATAAGCTTCATCCAGAGTTTTTTGGCCAAGTACCCTTCCAAAAAGCCCATGGTTGTTTTGCCCAAAGGAATTTTACCCATTTGGAAAAAGGAGCTACAACTGTGGCAGGTTGAAGATTTGCCTGTCATTGATTTATACTCCAGTAAGGCTGAGAATAGGTCGCAGCAGTTGGGAGTTCTAAAAGTTTGGCAAGAGACAAATAAAAGTATCCTCTTTTTAGGCTATAAACAGTTCACTAACATTGTTTCTGATAAAGAAAACAGCAAAGTATCTGCTGCATGTCGTGAAATACTTCTGAAAATCCCTGGCCTTCTGATATTAGATGAAGGCCACACTCCAAGAAATGAGGAAACTTACATGTTAGATTCACTTGCGAAGGTGCAGACCCCTCGAAAAGTAGTACTTTCAGGAACCTTATTCCAGAATCATGTGAGGGAGGTCTTCAACATTTTGAATCTTGTGCGCCCTAAATTTCTGAAAATGGAGCATTCTCGAGCCATTGTCAAGCGGGTTCTAATCAGAGTGCACATATCAAGTGGCAGGAAGCTCTCTAAAATGGAGAATGCTTTCTGTGAACTGGTTGAGGAGACACTGCAGAATGATGACAATTTTAAAAGAAAAGTGACTGTGATACAAGACCTTCGTGAGTTAACCAAGCATGTTCTTCACTATTACAAGGGTGATTTTTTGGAGGAACTTCCTGGTCTTGTTGATTTCACTGTTCTGTTGAACCTCAATGCCAAGCAAAAACAGATGATCGAAAGGCTCCCGAAGTCTGACAAGTTCAGAAGAACCTCCCTGGCTAGTGCTATCTATATGCATCCTCAACTGTACGAAGCTGCAGAAAAGGATCCTGGAGACAGAGCTACCTCATTAAATGATTACAATGCTAAGCTTGATAACTTGCTAGCTTCAATTAGTTTTCGAGATGGCATCAAAACTAAATTTTTTCTGAATATTCTGTCTCTTGCTGAGTCTGTGGGAGAGAAGCTACTTTGCTTTAGTCACTACCTTCTGCCTTTAAAATTTTTGGAAAGGTTGATAATTAAGACCAAGGGTTGGCATACAGGAAAAGAAATTTTCATGATTTGCGGTGACTCATCGTCTGAGGAACGAGAGAGGTCGATGGAGCAATTTAACAATTCTGTCGATGCCAAGGTTTTCTTTGGTTCAATCAAGGCTTGTGGAGAGGGCATATCACTTGTAGGCGCATCAAGGATTGTGATTTTGGATGTGCACTTAAATCCATCAGTAACTCGTCAAGCTATTGGTCGTGCATTTCGGCCAGGCCAACTGAAGAAAGTATACACATACAGATTGGTTGCTGCTGATTCTCCGGAGGAGGAAGATCACCGTACCTCCTTTAGAAAGGAGTTAATTTCAAAAATGTGGTTTGAGTGGTCTGAGTACCGTGGCCTCGACTTTGAGTTGGATGAGGTCAATCCTACCAGCTGTGATGACGAGTTTCTTGAAAGTCCTCTTGTAGGAGAAGATATCAAAGCAGTGTACAAAAGGTAAGTTCCCATACCTCACCGTGCAAGAAGACAATGTTCTCGTACCAAATGTGACAATTGTCCTTTCTTGTTAATCTTGCTATCGATATGGTGTATATATCAGTTGCCAGTTGCATGATCCATGTTTTTTGCTGGCATTGAAATATCGTTAACTGATTTCGTTCTCTTTCAGTTTTTGGTAGCACTAAGCCCTTTAAATGCAACAATAGACTTTCGATAAATTTCATGTAGGCCCTTCTGTTAGTATATATGGATTTGGTACATCACTTCTCGTCGGTGTATTTAAATGCGGGGTATGCCACAAGTAAACATGTCAGGTAAAGGTCATGAGCTCCTTTAGCATTCAGTATTTATTCTACTGGTAGATGCATTTATTTATCTGTATCTTCAAATTCATTTAACTAGTTAGTTTGGTTGATTTAGAAACTTTAACTATGATTTGATTTGAGTTCTTTTTCTATTTAAGAGTTAACAGTCAGCTGCAAAATCTGGAAGTTATGATTTGTAATTTGTTGCTTTTCCTAATCTGCAAACAGAACCTAAAAAAAAAAGAGAGGTTCATTATGTTATTTATGTTTGATTGTATATATTTAATGTTTTCATTGTTTCTTTAAGTAAAAGATATATCTTTCGATGCAAGTGTTATAGTTTTTGATTCAAATGTATCAAGTTTTATCACAAGGAACAATTACAATTATCTCGTGAGTGTACTGTATTGATGATTTGCAATTTGGAAGCCTTCGAAAATCGAATAGTTTTAAAGAAGGTTAATAGACAAATCTACTGCAACATTTTCATTTTTTTAAAATAAAAAATAGAATATTTTATCATTTTAATATTTATTATAACTTTTAAAAATGTCAGCGTGATAATAAAAAAAATATTTAATATGATCGATGAAAATTGAGCAAGGTAAGAAAAAAAGTTATTTTATATTTTTAAAAATGGTTAATTTGATAAGCCGGGCATCTGTTTTTTGTATGACTGTGTGCAATAAGAGAAATATACAGTAATTTACCTTGCTCATCGCCGTTCTTTCTTCCTTGCTCGCTCTGTTGGACTTTTGGTTAAATTGTAATTATAATTCAGGTGTGGTCAGGTTGGTATCGAAGTTTGGCTTGACAACAGTTAAATTTGGATAGTAATTAGTTGGATTTTAATTAAATTATGGTTGAATTTTATTTGAACTGCAGTCAAATTTTAGCTGAATTACTGTTGGAATCTAGTTGAATCGTGGTCGGATATTGTAGCAGTCACAATTTGATTGAAATTCGGTCGTTAATAGATGCGGCGCTGGCAGTCGCGATTTGGTTAGACCGATTGAACAATGTTGATATTCCTTAGGATTCAAAAGTTAAGCTGTAGTGTTATTGCTGTCGACGCTGAAAAAATTAAATACTGTTCAATCGTAAGTTTCGACGTTGCACGCATGCACAGGGACGTTGGGCATGGATCGTTTCTCTTGTATTTAATATAATTTTATTTTACCATATTTTTATATTTAGTGAAAACGTAGTAATTTTAATAATTCATTAGAAATCTATGCATTGTAAACTTGTATGGAAAATGCTAATTATGTTTTTATTTTATTTTATTTTTATCTTCGTATTATTAAATATAAAAAAAATATTTCTATTCGTGTTCATGATTTACTACCATATTGTTGAATGCTAAATAATAGAATTTTATTTTAATAAATAATATTTCAACTTAATTTTTCTAATTGTTTTTAACATCATCAATCACTGTATTAATCGAGTAATTAATCAAAATATTATCTATTCTATCTTATTTATATTCAAATTCAATATCAATATTTATAGTAGCCTGGAACCGTTTCATCCCCGCACTTCTACGATTCCATGAATGCGCTTCCCCATTAAGCCTTCTTCTCCAGCTTGCTTTGCAGAAAGGGCGATCGATCGAGCGGACGAGGAAGAAGAAAGAAAGAAAAAGATACGAGGAACGAACAAATTAATTCCATTTTCTTCTTCTTCATGGATCTTTCCTACTTTTTAGGGTTCTTAAATTGCTAGATTTCTTTATTCGATTTCGGTATTTCTAGGGTTTGATCGTTCACTTTGCTTGCTGGACACGGTTCTAGGGTTTCTAGATTTGAATCGATGAACGATCCGTCGCAGATGATGATGATGAATCGTGGCTTCGGGATCTGGCCCCGTCCGGCGCCGGAGGATCCGATGGGGTTTTCCAACACCTCTCGGATCCCTCCGCCCTTCGCCGCCCCGGGGGGAGCCATGCACGGTCGCATCATGAACTGGAAGGCTAAGAAGGCGGCGGATCACCGCAAGAAGAAGGCGGCCGCCGTTGCCGGAGGCGTGCCTCTTGGTGGCGGTGGCGGTGGCGTGGCTGGCGGATACAATCCGCCGGCGCTCCAAGAGCTCCAGTACGAGAATCGTGTTAAGGCGCGCCGGTTCTACCCCAAGAAGAAGTTCGTTCGCTCCGCCCCTTTCGCTCCCCGGAATACGACCTCCTTCCTCATCCGCGCCAAGAAGTCCGGAGGCATCGCCCCGCTGGTCTCGCCATGCCCCGTCACGCCGGCAGTCCTCCCAACTCCCAAGCTCTCCCCGACTCGCGAGGACCTCGCCGACATGGTCAAGGAGGAGTGGGGCGTCGACGGCTATGGCTCCATGAAGGGCCTGATCCGTCTCCGGTCGCCGAGCAGCCACGAGATCCGGCCCGGCGAGGAGGAAGACGACAACGACGAGGAGACGTCGAGCGAGAGCGACGTGGAGGAACACCTGGAGGTCGAGCGTCGGCTGGACCACGACGTGAGAAGGTTTGAGATGGTGTACCCCGGAGAGGAGCACGGGTCGGCCTCCGAGCTCCTGGAGAGCAGGGTGAACGGCCAGGACGTGCACATCGCGCAGCTGGAGGAGGAGAACATGACGCTAAAGGAGCGGCTTTTCCTGATGGAGAGAGAGGTCGCCGAGCTCAAGAAGCGGGTAGTGCTGCTGGAGTCCATCCACGGTCTCAGGGAAGAAGACGACGACAACGACAACAACAACGACGACGACGATAAGAAGAACAATAACCACGACGGCAACGACGCCGAGGAGGAGGACGGCGAGAATTGCTCGGAAGGCAGCACCGGGGCTGCCATGGCGGAGTGATTCCACACCTCCAAAGTAGGTCCTTCTTCTCCTTCTTCAGTACATACACTCCATGCGCCTGAATTCTTGCTTAGATATAAAACTGTATTAGTAATCTTGTAGAGGATCTGATCTCTCTTCTTATGGTTTGCTTGCTATGTTAATTCTGTGAATTTACTTCTTCTTAGACGTGTGTAATCTTGAACAATTTGATCTCTATTTTTCCCTTTTTAAGATGACATTTATTTTACAAGCAGCAATTGATTTCTATTTTATCATTCAAGTCTGTGTCTGTTTTCCTTGAAGTAGGCGATTAAAAATCACTTTTAAATTAATATGAACATGACCAATAAGTTTTCTATGGCTCTAAATTCTTATGATATATATTTATGCTTATTATTCTCTCTTATGTTAAACTTGTAACCCTGCATTAACTTGTGTTTATGCATTGAAATTCTTAGTTTTTTTACACAATATGCTTCCCCTTGTTTAGAAGAATTGTACTAGCCAGATAAATCAAACTATATGAGCCATATTTAAGATAGTTTATGAATCAAAATAAAATTCTTCCAACAAAATTTATACTTATTAATTTATTCGTGAGCATCCATGTGTGTCCATATACGAATGCATAGTAATTAAGCCGCAATCTAATTGCAATTCGATGAGAGGGATGACAGTGACAATCCAAAGGATTGATTATAGTGTCCATCATTCTCACATGCGCACAAGAAATTATTCAATATATATATATATAAGGAATGATCTTCTCTATAATTTATTATTGATTATTCATGAACATCTTTATTATCTACTATCTGATCGAATGAGTATTGTAGCTACATGTCTCACCTGAACTTCTAAAACATAGTTTACTGCTAATCACAAAGTTTTGACTTCTTATAGAGTCTATAATAGCATATTATAAATGGCTAATGTACAATATAAAAAAAAGTTATAGATTAAACATTACTAAATGAAATGCACAAATACTATTGCCAGTGGCTTGATTATTACCAACAAGTTATGACATAACCTTCGATATCATTTCTTGTGGGAGTCGAAGCGTATTACCCTTCTTACAAAGATATTTGACTCGAACAACCTAAATGTTTATTAGCATCTCAGGAGTTGTTTTTAATTAATTTCCATTATACATATATATTTCTTAAATAATCGTTGATTAAGTTACCTATATAATCTTAATAACTTAAGTAAGTCGGTCCTCAATAGAAGTCTAATTAAGGATCCATTATCTATCTCGGGCGACATCATCGGGCTACAATGTACCCATATAATCTTCTAAGTATTTTTTTATTAGAGGTAGTCAATTCGATGATTAAAAGAAGAATTAATATTTTATATATACAATAGATAAAATAAGTGAGAAGGTATAAATGATAGAGAAATCGAGTTTTAAATTATGATACACAGAGAAAATAGTAAAATAAGACATGAAGTTGATATTATTATAGATAGTTTATTAAAATATGCTAATATGGGAGTAGTTACAAGATAGTAGTGGAGAAAGAAACTATGAACGTAATTAATTTATATGAATATTAAGTAAGATTAGATGAAAATACCAAATCAAAGTTTTAGATGACCTAGATGAAATATTATAAAACATTCCGTCAAATGAAATGATTTTTATAAGAAACGATCTAAATGGATATGTTGGAGTGAAAAATAAAGAATATGAGAAGGTACATGAGACTTACTAGTTTGGAATAAAAAATCAAGAAGGTAAAACTATATTAGATTTTGTAATAACATATGACCTTATACTAGCTAATACGTTTTTTTTTAAAAGAAAAAAAATACTTGGTCACGTTCAAAAATAAAAATAATAAATCACAAATTGACTTTCTTATGGTTAGAAAAAGGGATAGAAAAATTTGTAAAGATTATAAGGTTATTCCTGGAAAAGCTTAACTATCCGGTATAGGTGAATAGTGTTGGATATACACTTTAAGTATAATATCAATAAAAAAAATATATATACAACTCCTAGAATTAAGTGGTGGAAGTTAAATGACGAGAAACAAAATATATTTAAAGAAAAGACAGTAGTATAAGTATTAAGTGAAAGATACGGTGACTCTAATACGACATGAGATAATATGATATCAATGTTAAAAATAGTAGCTAAGAGTATACTCGGTTAATCAAAAGAGCATATACTACTAAGTAAGGAATCTTGACGATGGAATGAGAAAGAAAAGGAAAAAAGATCAGCTTATAAGGAAGTATATATTTGTAAGAACAATAAAATTTTAAAAAAGTATACAATTATTAAGAAAGAGGATAAGAAAACAGTGAATGAAGCTAACAATGAAACTTTTGAATGATTATATTGACAATTAGATATGAAAGAAGGGGAAATGAATATTTATAGAATAACTAAAATAAGAGAGAGGAAGAATATCTTATCTAAGTAAGATGTATTAAAGATGAATGTAATAAGATATTAGTAAATGATGGAGAAATAAAAGAGCGGTGAAAGAGGTATTTTTATCAACTTTTTAATGAAGGTTTAGGTGACCAACTTAACTTAGGTAATTTAAGTAGTTTAAATGAGTATAAAAATTTAAATTTTTATCGTAGAATTTAAATTTTAGAAGTAGA
>JBAMHZ010316522.1:0-14884 GCA_037177395.1 Alpinia galanga | reverse complement strand
TAGACCATATGATATTCCGATAGAGGTATGGAAGTGCCTAGGAAAATAAGGTATTGAATGACTCACAAAATTATTTAACATGATATTGAAAAAAAAAACTTAATCAATAGAGGGTAAGTACTCTAATTCCTTTATATAAGAATAAGGGAACGTACAAAATTATGCAAATTATAAGAGTATTAACTAATGAATCATATCACGAAACTTTGGAAAAAAGTAATAGAAAAAATATTAAGGAAGAAGATCATAATTACCGAAAATCAATTTGGATTTATGCTTAGAATGTTGACAATAAAAGTTATATAATTTTTCAGGCAACTAATTAAAAAGTATAGGGAGCAAAAGCAAGACCTACATATGGTATTATTGACTTAGAAAAAGTTTATGATAGAGTTCCTAGAGAAATTATATGGAGAATTTTAGAAAAGAGAAGTGTCAGTATAGTATGTATTAAATTAATTAAGGATACATATAAAGAAGTAACGATTAGAGTGAAGACTTTAGGTGGATTAACTAAAACATTTTCAATAAAGATAAGGTTACATCAAGAATCAGCTCTAAGTCTTTATCTTTTTACACTACTCATAGATAAACTCATTAGATACATTCAAGATATAGTGTCGTGGTGCATGTTATTCGTAGAGGATATTGTTTTAGTAGATGAAATTTGTGAAGGAATAAATGTTAAATTAGAATCTTAGTAGGAAATACTAAAAGTGAAAGATTTTAGACTTAGTAGAGTAAAGATAGAATATATGAAATTTAAGTTTAGTAATATTAGACATAATGAGACAAATATTAAGATAGGAGATAACAAGTTGTTTGGAACTGAGAGCTTTAAGTATTTAGAATCACTGTTGCAAAATAATAAAGAAATTGAGAGAAATGTCTTACATAGAATATAAGCAGAATGGTTAAAATGAAGGAGAGCGTCGGATGTTTTATGTGATCGTTAAGTACCTCTAAAACTTAAATGGAAGTTCTACAAAATGACGATTAGACCTACTATGTTATAGACGTTAAATGTTAGACTATAAATCGAGCACATGAGTAGAAAATGAGAGTTACAGAGATGAAAATATTAAGATGAATGTGTGGACACACGAGGATGGACAAAATAAGAAATGAGAACATTAGAGAGAAAGTCAGAGTTGCATTTATTGAGGAAAAACTCTGAGAGACACGTTTAAGATGGTACGGATATATATTTAGCGGGCCAATAAATGCTCCAGTTAGATGATGTGAAACTATGATAAATACGCACATCAAACGAGAAAGAAGATCAAAAAAAGACTTGCTTAGCAATAATAAAATAAGATAAAATTTATTTAAGCGTAGATGATAATATTGTAAGGGATAGAGCCCAATGACGTAGAAAGATTCATATAGTCGACCTCACTTAGTAGGATAAAACTTAATTGTTGTTGTTATATATATATTTTTTTTTTATTTACCTCATGGATAGACGGAGGGAAAAAAGTTTTTTCTCTATTTACCTCATGGACAAATAAAAGAGGAAAAAATGTTGAGAATGGAATAGGAAAAGGAATTAGAATTAACTATGTAAAAGAAGATAGAAAAAGAGAAAAAAAGATTAGTCACAGCGGTTTGTTGTTACGCCGTGACCCACAAGGTCGCAGTTGCCTCCGCGACATTATGAAGGCGCTACAAGGTTGCAATGGCCTCGTGGCTTCAACCTCATGCCAGTGTTCGTGGAACGGTAAATTCCACTTGTGCATACCAACATCGCTTGGCATTTTATACGTTGGTATAAATTGTCTCCCGAGAAAATATATAAATCAAACCTATATATTACCTAGATTTCTTTTAATTAAAATAAAAACCTAAAAGACAAAAACATATTTACCAAAAATTGCTTGAAAGGGCAATCTAGCATGGCAAATAAGTAAGAGAAACAATTAATAAAAAGAATGGAAATTTTGTGTTATTAGTTACTCAAAAAGCAATGACAATCCCAGACTATCTTTTGGTAAGACTAATAAATCAAAATATATTGCATTTCTTTCACCTATTGACCAACATGTGAAATTACCCGAAACCTCGAAATAAGGATTTGGGATCTATAAGCAATGCAAGAACTTCTACAACATCTGCAACCAACATTTGGCAATTCCATGAGTGACAATGCGTTCTGCAAGAAAAGGCAGCAAATTTGGCATCCACAATCGACGTCCAGTGGTTCCACAAATGACTTCTATAACATCTGCAATCAATGTCTACTAGTTCCACAAGTTACAACAACTTCTACAAGCAATCATTGCAACAACTAGGGTTTCGACGAGGTAGGTCAATTTGTTCTTCCTTATTTCTTCTTCCCCAATTCCTTCTCCTTGATGCCTTCAACACCTCACGTCGACATGCCCAGCACAACATGACACTATATAGTTCTAGCGAGAGACCGAAATTCAGGCTAAATTTTATACCTTGGTCCATATACCATCAATAATTTAGATTCCATAGATCATTTGTCTTAATGAGAAGAGAGGACACTCAATGTGTATGTAATCCACATTCATGTTTTTATATTAGATAAAAATATGAACAGTTTTTCACCAAAAAACCAATTCTGTATTCCTAGAAGAGTATATTCATAATTTTGACTTCACAAGTAGAGGATTCGGTAAATAAAAAGCAAGTCAATAAGTGAGGATTTCCATTTTATATGTATAATTTAAGGATGCTGTATCTTGTAGAAGAATTACCTGGGATGCTGGACTGATTTTTTGGCTCTTCCTTTTGCTTTGGACACGGTAAGCATTTGAGGTCAAAGTTAAAACTTGCATAGCACTTATAGCAGCACATGAATTATCCTGCTGCAAGTACAATTGAGCTACTTGTCGGGAGAAGAAGGCTGCTTTGCGTTGATAACCAAGTGTCCCAAATAATCTTGCTATTTCGACATACAAAATTAAGCGATCATTTGCATCAATTAGAGATTTTGCACCATCAGCAGCACCCATTAACAACTCTACAACCTCCTTAGCATGTTCACGCCTAAGGTATTAACATCAAAAGAAGCAACATAAGTATTTTAACTCCAAACTGGTTAGTAAATCTTCACAATCAATCAAAATCAGATAACTACAAACTATAGGAAAGAAAATAATTCTACTTTTCAAAACAAAAAAAAATGAGGATATTTTTCATAAATGACGAGAACTCATATTCATAGGAAAAAGGAAAAAGAAAAAGTAGGCCGGTGCACGAAATTCTCGTCAATGCTAATTGAGTTTATTATACGCAATCTTATCATGCATTGCAAGAGATTATTTTCTCGACTCGAATCCGTGACCACAAGGTTACACAACAGCAACTTTACCGTTGCGCCAAAGCAGCAGCTCATATTCATAGAAAAGGAAAAAAAATACAAGTAATTTGACAAGTGAAATAGTTTTCAATTCCCCATGATATTTCAGTTGCACAATAATTTGATAGACAAGACAACCTGACAGCAAGTTGTAGAAAGGTTATGAGTTAGGCAATGTCAATGCATTCAATGCATAGAAAACCCTAGTGACGAACTCAAATATCTTAATTTTTCTTCATGAAGTTGTCTTAAGCAGATATAAACTTGAGAAGAAGCTTCTTTTACAGGAAAGATAAATACTTTAGTGTGACATGTAATAGATAATGTCAGCATGATTACCTATAAGCTTTCGTTGGTACATAAATCAGCTTGGTTAGTTATTTTCAACTTTAGTAATTGACTAAGGAAAATAATAGAAGTTTGCCTCATATTCATATTCTGTGCTTTGGCATGTGTACCTAGATGTTTGACGTGTCATCGAGCTTGTTATCTTAAAATATTGGCACCTTTCATTAGCGTAGATAATATGTGTGATATCTAATGAATAAAATATAACCCCAATTTTGTTTGTTTCACTTTTTTTTTCAAGTGGAATGTGAACTGCTTTCATCCTCTTCTATGCCACTATATTAGTGCTACAGTATGCGGCTACTACAAATTTTGTCCTTTTAGTACTATTTGTTGGCTTTGTCCACCCCTTTCTCTCTTCATCACTAACCCTCTTTTCACTTTCACCACTTTTAACTCTTAATGGTTGTTTGATTTCACCTTCTCTCACATTCTTTTTTCTATTTTCTAAGACAAATTCCAAGGTTGAAACTTTCAAGCACAAGTTTCAATATTTGATCAAAACGATATGATTTCGGTACCGTATCATGCTGTGCCAGTACAATTTTAGTACTTATTTAATTATATTATTAGTCATAACAAATAATTTTTACTTTAAATAACTATTTATGTAATTATTAGACTGATAATGTTGTATATTCTTCCATTTAATATATAGGATTTTTCAGAATTTAGATGTAACATATTATATTTAGGAGTAAACTTAGATTTTAAATTTCATAATTAAATTTATTTAATTGTATGAATATAAAATTTAAAAAAAAATTGAATTTGATTCAATCAAATTTGAAAATTTTAAATTAAATTAAATTTCAGATTGGAGATAATTTTCTATTAAATGATCCATTTATTGCACATTCATTATAATTATTATCATATAATTTTGATAATATTTTGAATGAAATAAATTTAAAAAATAAAATTTTCACTATCATAAAAGTTAGAATGCAAAAAAAAAAAATCTTTATTGAGATTATATACTAATTTTTATCAAATTTAAACTTTCTTATATTTTATATTATTTATTTAAAATATACTAATTGAATGAATATTTTAAATTCTAGTGGTTGAGTGTAAGTTTGTTTAACATTAGATGGAGTTAATTGAGTCAAATGAGTTTAAATTAACCTTAATTTGAATTTATTTTGATTAATTTAAAATTAAATAAGCAATTCAACCATATTTAATTAGATTGGTTCGAAGGAGAGTATTAGTGCAATGGCAAAACTGCTACCGTGTGACTTTGAGATCACCGGTTCGAGTTGCAAAAGCAACATTTTGTAATGTAAGATAAAACTGCATACAATAGGCACAATGTGGTTCGATCCCCGAGATTTGTATTGTCGAGAGCTTTGTATACTGAACTATTTTTTTATTGATATATTTTAAAAAATAAAAAATATATAATTAGGATTAGGATTAATGATATTTAATTAGTTATTTAATTTTTTTTCTCTCTCATTTCTATTTTCCCCCCTAATTTCTTTTTTACCATTTCTTTCCTTTTTTTTCCCTCATTCTTTTTTTCCCAATTTCTTTCCTTTTTTATCCTGATTTGACATTTTTTCTAATTTCTTTCCTTTTTGTTCCTTGGTGCTTTTTTTCCTATTTCTTTCCCTTTTTTCTCAATTCTTCCCCACTCTCATAGGATGCCCAATTCCTCCCGACTCTCACGGGAGAGTAGCATCTATATTGTGTCCTCCACCGCTAACCAAAGACGCCTATTGCCGCCGATCGCCAATGTCCACTCCTCTCTCCGGTACTTCTTCTCTCTATTTCTCCCTTTGCTCTCTTCTTCTTCTCTCCCACTTCTTCTGTTTTTCGCTGCCACAGTCACTGTACTCACCTTTCTCTCCCCTTATTTTCATTGTTTCGTCATGTCAAAGTCATCTCACGTGTTAGTCGGCATCAAAAACCATGCTTTTTCCCATATCCTTACTAGTCAAAATTCAAATAGCTAGAGTGCGACCAAAGAAATCTCTAGTTAACATGATTAACAAATGATTTAAGAGATCCACTTATTACGAATGATATAAACTTGAACTTGCATCCAATGCAGGATTAAATTCCATGCAGCTAACCAAAAATAGTTAGAAGACACGGATTCTAAATATATACCGATCAGGCTATAATTTTTGTGAGCAATTATGATTGCATAAGCTAATTAATACAAACTGTCATACATGTTATATGTTTGACATAAATATGTTTTTAATATAGGCCACATATGTACTGTGTGAGTTGACCTTATACGAAATGTATATGTTTTTGGAAACTTATTCTCCTTTGGTTGACCTTAGGTGGCATCAAGTAAATATTAGTCTGTCATTAACATTGGACTCGAGTATAAAAGTGGATCAAATCTTTATTAAGACTCTGTATGCTTATGTTGTCAACAAGAAGGCAATGCTAAAAATTAAAGAGATATTTGAAAATACATCTATGCCGAGAATCCTGGACAAGGTATTGCTGCTTTCATGGTATCAGATTGCTAACTCATTCACTTAACATAGTTCAATAGAGAGGCATATCGACATCTAAATCAATTTAATTATAGATGTAGTGAGACTGATGAAAGAAAACATCTTCTATTTTCAAAATCTAATATTGTTTTTGGTCAAAATTACAAAGTATTTTTAAATGCCCCATGGACACAGACAAGGACAAAAGTGAAGGTGCTTATATGACAAACAATTGTTATATAAGTATATAGAAATAGAGATGCAGAGAAAAATTCAATTCAAAGCACATGCAGCAGTTGAAAGAAAAAGTAAGCCTCCATATTCATTCAAATAAAAAATAATAATAGAACAGTTTAGAAGCTATGAAGCAAACAATATCTAGATGAATGTTAGGCTGCTACCAAAAGATCAAATACAGGAGATAAGGCACCAATAACCAGTAAAATGAGCAAAAATAATGCAGTAAACAGACTTACCGGCAAAGGTATCTAGCTAGCTTCAGTGTAGCTTCTAGTTCAAAGCTCACTGTTGAGACCCTACAGAAATAATGATACGATTTGTGTTAGCAAACAAAAATTTTTTAGTTCACCATAATATATAAACACACAAATCTAATATGCCTAACAAAATATAGTACAAAAAAATTTCTAAAGTGACTGTTAATGAACTAAAACCATGGAAATTAGGTGTCGCTCTGTGCTGATTGGCAAGAACAGAATTGAGTGTTCCATCCACCCACTAATACCGACACCGACACAAAGGCCTCTGTGAGGTCACAATACCACCACCACAACCTTGTGGCATCCTCGCCAAGCCACAAGGCCGACCAACAACACTATTCTTTTTCCTTTCTTTTATTTTTTCTTTATTTCTATCTTTTATTTTTTTACAGTTAATTCTTCCCTCTCCCTTCCCTTCTCCATTAATTTTCCTCCCTCTGGAAAACAAAGTCTAAGTACTGAACCTCTTTAAAGATGTAGAAGTCGGACTGTTAAAAAAAAATAAAAAATATATATTATATATTTTAAAAAATACTGAAACTTTATTGGTATGACACAATATGGTATCAAAACAATATAAACAGAAACTCCGGCATGACTTGAAATTTTAAACTTTGACTAAAACCATTTAAACCTAAGAATAAATTTGAGAAGTGATTGTTCAAAATGTTGATGGTCTATGAATCAGATATGTTCAGTACCATATTTCCCTACAAGGCTAACAGTTTCTGGCATGTAGATACAGCTAGATAAAATATTTATAATTATAGTCAGACTGTGGATACAAAAGAACTAATGCACTGCGGCATTAATCCCAACTATGGAATGCATGTATCCACATAAATCACTGTTTGAATAAAGACGTGTACTGAGCATCATGAAAATCTTAGTTCACTACCAAACAAATTAAAGAATGATAAAACAATAATAATAATAATAACCTGCATACTGAATGCTTATTCCTGGAAAAAATTGTGTTGAGATAAAGTTGTACCTTTTGTTGAATAAACACAAAACGTACTCGATGATAGTAATAGTATTCGGTGGTAGCATTGCCTATCATTACCGCTCGCATAAGCAAGCATATTATTTTGTTTGGTAACTTTCCTTAATACAGCTTTTGATTAAAAGAAATTACAAAGAAACTTTCAAGTGAATTTAAGCTTGGGAGGATTAATTTCATTAGCATTTTCTTTTTAAATGATTCATATATCATTTAGCTGACTAATCCGAAGTCCAAACATTCAGTAGCAATATTAGATGTTGAAGGAAACAAAAGACTACAGATAACTAATTTTATGTACCGTTGTGCATTATCTTGTAGATAAGATCTTCTGTAGAGCTGGATGGCAGTGTAATAACGGTACTTCACTTCCTCCTCTAGAACTGGATCTTTATAATCCATTCGATCGAGCTAAGCATGGAAATGTTAACTAATCAATCAATATTTTTAGCACAATCCACCAGAAGCAAGAAACGAATACATATCCCAAGTACATTTGATGGAATTTATGTTAGCATGTAAGAGATCATTGGTATAGACATAACTAGCAGTACAAAAGTATAAAAAAAAATTACCAATAGTGCACAGACACTACCCTCCAGAGCTCCTGCATGCCAGAATACATCCCCAGTTAACCTTGCTAGCTCTATTGCAGTCGAGTAATGTGCATTGGCATCAACAGGTGATCCTGCCAACAGGCAGTAATCACCTATTGTCTTCTGGGCTCGGGCAAGCCTCCTTTTTTTTGCTTTGATAAACTGGAACAAAACCAAACTGAAGTCATTGAAAACTCCAATCAATTGGACTCCTATTGTTATCTTGGTACTTAAAACTCTTTTTATGTCCTTAGAACACCTAAAGAATGAACCTCCTCTGCGCCCAGACTAGATTGAGAGTCCAAAGGTGTCTTCAAGATGGTTCCAGAAGACTCGGCACGAAGAACCCATTTCTCAAATTCCATCAACAAAGAAGCAGCAAGATCTTGCATCATAGTCACCATATGGAATTCTTGTGTCTTTTGATCAGAAGGGGGAAACAATATGATGTTCTCTCTTTTGTTATCCCCATCCTCCAACTGTTGTCAAAACCCCAAAAAGACAAGTAATGTATAAAAAACCAAAAAAATTAAAGGAACTGGCATATTTTCAAGAATTTAATTTTCAATGTAAATAACCAACCAGCAGAAACAGGTTCTATATCTCTTATAGTACAATCTTTTTATGAGAAAGAATTAGAAAGTAAGAAATGTTCTGGCAGATAAATTCCAAAATTTGACTTATGCCTCAGCAAGAGCTTCAATCAAATTTTGGAAAAGAAAAAATACTGGCTTGCAGGGATCAGAAAAAAGTCTTTGTTTTTAGATCACTGAAACTACATTAAGACACAATACCATAAAGAAAAGAATGTTTCCCAACCAAGAAATCAAACCTATTGCTTGTTAACTAAATCAGTCCAGGAGAAATAGCATGTAATAGAACTAATAGAGGGATTGAGATGAAGATGTCTAAAATCACTCAATAAAAGTAGGTGAAGTAGGCATGTGAGATATTTTATATCAACTTAAAATCTGATTTTAACCTACATTGAAATCATAAAGTGGTTTTATGTTATTCTTGACAAACTATCTTGGAGGTTCTAATAGACCTTTTCACCTTCTTGGCTTAGTTCTGATTCAAACTAATCATCAGATTCCCTAAAAATAAGAAATATAGAATATAATTTTCATTTATGTTCTTCTCTCGATTCGGTTATGACACTCAAATCGCAAACCAATGTGTTTAAAATTCAACAATGATTATATTCTAATTTGTGGTGATTACTGTTGGGATTACAATCGAAGTTCTACATTGGTTAATCTAATTGGATCCTAAACTTGTTAGATTAATGGATTAATCTAATCGGATTTAAACTTATTGGATTACTAAATTAATCTAATTGGATCCAAACTTATTGGATTAATGGCTTAATCCAATAAGTGTTTGAGTTTTTCAAACAAGACCACGGATTATGTCCACGTTTTATAAAATAAAAAAAACGTCATATTAAATATGACTTAGTGGTTAAGTAATAAACATAATCTTATCTGATAAAATCGTATAAGATTGCATCAACCAAAAAGCTAGGTCTTTTAATCTCTCTTTAAATAGTAGCTAGCACTGCGGCGTGGGTAATATTATTCTTCAATTGTGTTCGTAAGACGAACGACGACTGTGCTCATGTGGATACCATATAGGCATGAACGTTTGATTGTGCAAAGGTCGACTTGACTCTAAAAATTTGCAAAAATTTCATGCATCAAAGGTAACATCCTATTTCAAATTAGTTTGAAATTGCATGAACAAATCATGCACCGGAACGAAGGAAGCGAAGGATCCCATGTCCGGATCAAAAGAATCAAATATCATACAGGAAGTCCAATTATGTCAAGAGGACCAAACAACTAGCAAGAAGTCTAGTTGGGTTCGAAGGACCGGAAAACTGGTGGAAAGTCCAACTACCAGCTGGACCAGAAGGACGAAATAGTTGACAGGAAGACCTAGTGAGTTGAAAATCGAACATCAAGTAAACGAAGTTCTTTGAGGACGGATAGGCTTGAGGGGGGGGCCCAATGTGGTCCTTTGTTCAAGGAGGAGATTGGTAGGAGAACAATCAAAGTCTCACATTGGAAAGACATGAAAAAGATTATAAACTTATAAGATGAAAAGATATCTCCATTGGAATGAGATCTTTTGGGTATAGCCTAAAAACAAAATCATAAGGACTTAGGCCCAAAGTAAACAATATCATACCATTGTGGAGATATATGAATCTTATTTGCATTAACAAGTGGTATCAGACCCACTTGTGAATTCGATTGAATCATTTTATGTTTGATTTTATATTCGATATAAATGATCGTGTTTATTATAATTGTTGAATGATTTATGGGTGTCTCTAATTAATTCAGTACGAAACAGAAGTAGTTTAATTAGATTAAACAATATTAGTTGTTCAATTTGATTAAACAGTAGTAATTGTAGTATGTTTACGATTATATGAGCACTATAATCTTATTTCGTTTGACTAATCAAATATGGCGGTTTTTCAATACAATTGATATAATGTTATAATCTATTGCAAACAGAATATGAGATATTAATCGTTCTGTTTAATTAATAATCAAAATTGTGATTTGATTACAATATTGAAATCAAGGTTTGAAATTCTGACCCGTGTCGAGCGAAACGAGTGAAATTTATCGTTCCGTCCACTGCCTGGCACCGATACGGTGGCCTCAGAGGCATCGTGTGGCCTTCGCGGAGCCGCAGAGGCGTCGTGTGACCTCCGCGGAGCAGCAAAGGCATCGTGGGTCTCCGTGGAAGCATCGCACGACCTCCGCGATAGCGTCCCACAGCCACCACAAAGGCCGCGAGCATCCCGCAGCCTCCATGGGACACGGGGGCGTCCTCGCGGAGGTCGACGGGCACACGACGATGGGTCGGGGGTTAATTTTGAATGAAACTTAATAATCAATTCCTCAAACTATAGTTCAAACTATACATTTTAATAATTAATTTTTCTTATATAGTTTAAACTATAATTATATCAATTAAAATTTAATAAATTATCTTATTAATTTAAAAATATTTTATAAATTAGTTTAAAATTTATTTTATTAATTTATATATTATGAATAATAATTTTATGATTATTAAATTTTATTTTATTTTTTTAATCCTATTTAAATTAATTTTACTATTATAATTAATTTTTTAATTTTTTCCCCATAATTATTTTGTTTATTTTTAATATTCAAGTTAAAATTTTCATTTTTAATTTATGTATTTTATATTAAAAAATTATCAAAATTTATCAATATGGCATGATACCATTTATCGATACCGATCACAAGCTGAAACCTCGATACGAGTCGAAATTTTAAACCTTGATTGAAACAATCTATTATGAACAATTTGTGATAATTCGGTTGTTAGTATTAAAAGGGAATAGGGCGGCGACTTATTTAACAAGTTAAGGAAATCGTTTTCCTTTTGGGGGCTCTGCCCCTGATCCCCATAAGGGGCGTTGCCCCCTTAACCCCCACCCGCTAACCGACTAGCAGGACTGTCGCTAGGGGGTGCTGCTCCTAGAACCCCGTATGATTTTGCCACATAAATCATTAATTAAAATCATAATAAAATGATATTATTAGAATTGATACATGTAATGCATGACATGGTGCATGGTTATGGCTCTTTAATCGATATGATTGGATTGTGTATATAGTTGTTGTAAAATTAATACGGTCTGCATGTCATGCCTCCTCTTTAATTCAAGTTATAAATTTCTCTTATCATCTAACTCCCCTCGAATGTAACTCGAGGTTTCTTTTGTTGTAATATACAAATTAGAATAGTGCTAGTATAGTACTAGACTACAGATCTTAATTGAGGAGAAGAAGACCAACAACACATGACAACCAAAGAAGCACTTAGAGAAGATATAATTCCCTTAGATTGACCTTTCAATCCTCTCATTGGCTTGAGAAGTTCGTTAAATTAGGTCATAACCATGTCATGTTTATTTTCTGCTTATGTCATGTATGTTGATATATGTCATGATTGTATATGTATATGATGCATGTTAAATTTATAATTTTACTAAAGTTCATTCCATTTAAAATGTCTACTAAAGTTTGATACGCATTACTATCTTGATCAATAGTAGACACGTTTGTCAAAGTAAAGTGTCTTATTTATCTTAGTAGAATGTGATAGAATAATTGTGATATCCAACAACTTATCAAACATTGAGTACAACTTTACTAAGGTTATCTCAATAAGATTGAGACCTTAGAGGCATAAAATTAGAAAATGCATCGTTAGATGGGCAAAGAATAAATAGTGTTGTTCACCTATTCATCTAAGAGTTACATTAGATGCAATTGGTAAATGTTACCTACCTAAATAGTCAAGTCTTTGGCGATTAGCCAAAGCTAACTCTAGATAAGGTAAAATATGTATCTTAGCCCACTAAAATGTAATCACTATTGAGTTTGGGGCTAGTAGTGTGGGTAAACTATGTTTGTCCATGACTTGCTTCTACCCAGCCTTATATTTTAATGGGAGAATCATTTAATTAAATACATAATTAAATGAATTTTAAATATAATACTTATTTTTGCATTTATTATTGTTGTAGACAATCATGTCTGCAAACAAATCAAATATCCTATCACTGCGATTTGTCCTTAAAAAGGACAAGTTCAATGGAACTAATTTCTTAGACTGGTACAAAAACTTGAGGATTGTCCTTAAGCAAGAAAGGAAACTATATGTCCTAGAGCAGCCTATTTTTAAACCACCTACTTCTAATGTCCCTCGTGCTGATCAAGATGCTTATAAAAAGCATCAACATAATGCATTAGATGTATCATACCTTATGTTTGTCACTATGGACTCTGAGCTTCAGAAGCAACATGAGAATCTAGATACTTATGGTATAGTTGAACATTTAAGATGACTATATCAAGAGCAAACAAGGCATGAGAGGTTTAAGGTTTTAAAGGCATTATTTAATTGCAAAATATCAGAAGGAAGCCCTGTAGGAACTCATGTTCTTAAAATGATTGTATACATTGAGAACCTTGACAAACTGGGTTTTCCATTGGGCTAAGAGTTGGCCACTGAGTTACTTCTGCAATTGTTGTCTGGAAGTTATAGTCAATTTTTCATGAATGAAATTGACAAATCCTTGCTTGAGTTGTTGAGCATGTTGAGAACTACTGAATAAAATCTTAAGAAGATCAAGCCCATATTGATGGTGCAAAAGGGCAAAGGAAAACACAAACCTAAAGGTAAGGGTAAGATTCAAACCAAAGGCAAGACAAAGTCTACTACATTGAAACCTAAAGGAGGGATAGCTAAGGAAGGAACCTGCTTTCATTGTAGTCATACTGGATATTAGAAGAAGACCTACAAAATTTACCTAAAGGAATTAAAAAAGAAGTCAATTTATCTTCTTTTCCAATTCTGAATGTGCTTCTCATATTTGTACTAATTTGTAGGATCTAAAAAAGAGTAAATCACTGACAAAGGGCGAAGTGGACCTACGAGTTAGAAATGGTGTAAGAGTTGCAGCTATAGCTATAGGATAATATTCTTTATGTTTGCTTACTGAGCTTGTTTTAGAACTTGAGAATTATTATTATGTGTTTATTTTAACTAGAAATATCATTTCTATTTTTTGTTTGGAAGAGAAAAGTTTTTCATTTACAATAAAGAACAAATATTATCCTATTTATTTAAATGTCATGTTAATAAATGAGCTCTATATTCTAGACTTTGAAAATCCAGTTTATAACATAAATATAAAATGATTAAAATTTAATGATTTAAACCAAACATATATTTGACACTGTCGCTTAGGCCATATAAATGAGAAATGTATATCAAAACTCTATAGGGCTAAACTTTTAAACTCATTTGATTTTGAATAATGTAAGGTATGCGAACATTGTCTATTAGGCAAGACGACTAAAACTCCTTTTAGTGGACAAAGCGAACGAGCTAATAAATTATCAGGATTTATACATAGTGATTGTTGAGGATCGGTTGATCAGCTAGAGGGAGTAAATAGCCTTTTCCTTCAAATTCATCGTTTGCTCAGTTCGATCATGCTTGTCTACAATATACGTTAGTGCGCAGTGGAAATACAATGATAATTATAATAACAATATACAACAAGCATAAACACACAGATATAACGTGGTCCAGAGCTCTAGTTCCTGCTCCACAGTGATCCTTAAGGCGGATCAAACCCAAGACAAAAGCTTCACTAGCTTTCCTCCTTTTGGCCTAAACCAAGGTGGAATAACCTTTTACAACAAGATATAAGCTAAAACTTACAAATACAAAAATATTACAAGCAAATGAAAATACAAGTAAAGAAAACTTTACACAAATGTAATTGCTTGAGTGCTTGTAGTTTGTGGTAGTTTGGATAACTTGAGGTCTGAAAGCAACAGCTCTTCCCCTCCAAGTTCACTAAGAACCAGCATCTTCAACCTTCTCCCGAGCTCTCCTTAAATAGAGTCTTCAAGACTAAAATCTATGCCACCAGTCGACTGGCCTTACCTACGAGTCGACTGACATTATATCTGTTGTGAGACAATGACTCTCCAACAGATGAATCCACGTCGGATAAGGGGCATCAGGAGACTGATGTCCATCCCCAATCGATTGTCGCACACCTAGTTGACTAC
>JBAMHZ010316415.1:0-12940 GCA_037177395.1 Alpinia galanga | reverse complement strand
GTGGCAACAGTTTTATGAGAGTTTCAGTGGTTAACAGGATAGCAAAACAATATGGATATTTGATATATAAGATGGTAGCACAGTTAATATCGCTTTAAGCTTGACATGCAGAGTTGACATGATCGTCTCAGGATGATTTGTCTGATAACAGTTAACTTGTTACCCATTTCTAAATACTCATGTTTTGATGAACAACAGATCAGACCTCTGTGGAGGCATTACTTCCAAAACACACAGGGACTTATTTTTGTTGTTGATAGCAATGACCGAGATCGTGTCGTTGAGGCTAGAGATGAACTTCACAGGATGCTTAATGAGGTAACACATTTTGTTAATAACTATACCGCTTATAATTTCCAGTATTAATCCTGTTTCTGCATAATTATTCTGAATCTAATATAAGATTTATTGCTGCACTGAAAATTATGGCAGTGATATCACATCTATTTGCTTTTTTTATCTTTTATACTTTGGGGTAATTAGCCTATCCTGTATGCATCTAGGAGATTCCACCAATAATTAAAGGTCAATTGTGAACAAAAAATGGAGAAAGCTTGCAACATTTATAACTTACTGCAGTTAAATGTTGTTAATTGTCTTCACTTGACATGCTTGCATAAATGCCTACTTGAAACTATTGTTAACCTGATTTCATGTGATTCTGTACTGATAGGATGAGTTAAGGGATGCTGTTTTGCTTGTGTTTGCTAACAAACAAGACCTTCCAAATGCAATGAACGCTGCTGAAATAACTGATAAGCTCGGTCTTCATTCTCTCCGTCAGCGGCACTGGTGAGATATGTTGCATTGCCTGTTTTCCTTTAGTTATCTACTATGGCAGCCATTTTGCATACTGTGTTTCTTAGCAATTAGTTTTTGGAATAATATGCTGAAGTATCAAAAGCCAGAGAAAAGTAATGGCAATCATACATTTTACTTGCCACATTACCTAGATGCTCATTATTCTTTTTTAGAGGATTGTTTGTATTGGATTTGCTGTTCTACGTTAAAAGGTTAGGTTAGTATCTCTTCAATGCAATGGAAATTGGTTAAGAATCTTATTCTCTCCTAAGAATTCAGATTGGTTGAATATTATTTTTCAAATTATTCATCTCCATTCTTTTCTTGAGTAAATACTCATCAATATTGTGTCTAAAAAAAGAAGTGAAAACAAGCGAGGAACACATAATCTCCTATGAATTTAAGAAAAAAATCCTATGGATTTAATATTGGTATCTAGTAGAAGGTTAGTTTACAATTTATTGTTTGGTCCTTGTCCTTTTTTTGTGTAAATAGTGATCCATATATGGCAAGAAAAGAAATAAGAGGAAATATAATCTCCCATTAGTTTAAGAAAAACTAGATTGGTAATTGAAATAGAAGATTAGTTTAAAAATTATTGGTCTCCTTTTTCTTGAATAAGTAATTAAGTATTGATCCATATTGTGGCTAGGAAAGAAATGCGGGGGAACATATAATTTCCTTACGATTCTTGTGATGCTAACATAATGTTAGCATAGATTGATGGCATCTCTAAAGTCAATAATTCCAACTGACCTATTCTGATTCTGGTCTTGAGAATTTATAGAGACAGGAGTGTCAATTTCCTGGTGTACTTTTTGCAGTTTAGAATAGTCTACAGAACAACCAAACCTAATTTGCTGAGCTGAATTTTGCTAGTTTAGGATAGGAAGGGGAGTCTTGACGCAACCGTAAAGTTGTTGTGTGGATTTAAATTCTAAAAACAACCTCTTACAAAGTAGGATAAGATTGTGTACAATAGACTCTTCTCCAGACTTCATGTGACGGGAATTTTCTGCACTGGGCTGCCCTTGAGTCTTCCTCATGGATCCAAAGTCAGTAGCCCAGCCTTCATTGTATCACTGACAAAGTGAATCAAATCAACTTAGGTTGCCATCCTAAGGAAATCAATGATCTAGTGTTGGTTTTTTTTTCCTTTTTCAATCTTCAATGTCCAAATCAGGCTAACTATCCCACTGTAAAGTTTAACAAGTTGTTACTTTATTTGAAGATTGAGAACACATTTATTTGCCATAACTTGATGATCTTAGACGTAACTCAGTTGTTCGACAATACAGTAAGCTCCATTTTGATTTTCCATTATATCTTAAGCATATTTCCCTTGTTTATGCATTACTAAATCCATGTGCAGAGAGCATTTTGTTTGTGCAAAGTTGTGTTGCACGATTTTTCTGTATGACAATGCAAGAATTTGTAGTTTGCATCATGTATTATTTTGTATGAATTAAACCACTTTTTCTTTAATCTTTGATTTATCAACTTCTTGTCTTGTAATTGTAATGACTGGAAAGACTATCTCTAACTTTTAGACAATCATATTTGTTTTCGTAAGGTTTGATATTTCTTCATATTCTTCTATAAAAGGCCATGTACTCGCAGATGAGACTGTAGATGATTGATTAAAAATAGTGAGATTGTTAACTCCACCGAATGCTTTTTTGCACTCGCCAGGTACATACAAAGCACTTGTGCTACATCAGGTGAAGGTCTGTATGAAGGGCTTGATTGGCTCTCCAGCAACATCGCCAGCAAGGTATCTGCTGTTATTTTCATTAAGACAATGAAAGGATTAAGTTATCATATTCTTGTGATATTTGCTTATGAAAACTGTTTATTTGCAGTAATTAAAGCTGCTCAGAGGCTCTCTTATTTAACATCACCAGTGTTCGCGTTCCATGTTTTTTGCCATAACAGAAGCAAGAAAATTATCAGCGTGGCACCTTTTTTTTTTCGGCCATTGAAAACCTTTGTCTCCAGAACAAATACGTGTTTCGTTGTTACTTTTATATGATCCTTTCCAAAACCTTATTTCGTATTGCTGTTTGTCGACGCCTAACAGCTTTTTGCTCGTTCATATATTTCCTTTTCGGATATTTTATGTTGTCTGAGATATTTTATGTTTGTCTGGATTGCAGTTCTACGGTAGAAAATTAAATTCAATCGTGTAATTTACTAGCCTACTTGAATATTGAGCCTTTGCTCAAATCTGCAATGCTGGGAAATAAAATTGGGTTAAAAAGTTTTATCATTTAAAAAATTGAGCCTTTGCTCAAATCTGCAATGACCAAAAGATAATATGATCGGTGAATTTGATATTGAAATTTAAACATTGTGATAAATTTAAAAATTGTTCCAATAAAATTTAAAAAAAAATTATACAATGTTTATGATAAATTTACTAATTAATTTTATTTTTAATGTCTTTATTATAATCTAACAATTGTATGGTAATACATTTTTTTATTTCTTTTATATTTTATTTTGTTTGATTATGTTTTGCCTATTCAAATACCATTTTTAAAATATTGAATTCAAAAGCAGATTTATCTTTGTTAAAGTTAAGGATAATTTTGACGGCTTTCTCAATAATTAAGATTTAACTGGCTTAATGTACCCCTTCGCATAGAGGTTGTGAGCAAGGGCTTGTGCCCTAGAGTTGCTAAAAAGTGATCGACCCATATCATCCCTCTAACCCGGAAGCTATCCTATAAAGAAAGAAAATTGCTAGGAAAATGCCAAAAAAAACATCTCATAAAAAATATTTTGTAAAATATAAGAAATTCTTTTTTACAGAAGAAGAGATGAAGAAGAAGATTTTATTCATTAAAAAAAATCTATCTATAACCTATATATAAAAAATTAAAGAAAAATATTCTATATCATTTTTCATCCAAATTAGATAGAAAATAAAGAAAAACACTGTGACCATAAGAGGTTAGAAGATCATAAAAGCCTCCTCGAGCACAGGAAGACTCAAAATGATAAAGACAGAAGACTTGTATCAGAATCAAATTGAATTAGAAAATTGTACAAAGTCGGGTTTTTTTTCTCTCAATTCTTCCTTAATGATCCCTTGTATCATTCCCCAATTATCATCCTATGAATCAAACTAAAAATATTGACACTTTCCTACTTGACGGTCTGAAATTATAAAATAGCATATGTACACAACAAATTGTCTAACGCATGGTGAATAGAAAATCCTTAAACTCGGACAAATGTTTGACAAACAAATATTGCATTTGCATATTATATGATGATATATCAGACAACCAAAAGACAGTACTGTGCCAACATTCCTAGGCATATTAAGCAACCAATTGGTGCCTTCTTGAGAAGTCTAGCGAATTCTTTTATGGAGTGCATCAATTTAGCATGAGAAGTTTTGCTCTCACCATATAGGACTACTAGCATTGCACAGCATCAGCAGCAGTGGCTGCCTCGGTTAAAATGCTCCGAACTTCTGTATCTTGATCTGCAAGGTCCGCCGGAATCTGTATCTATCAGTTAGTATGCTGCAGATATGTGATGGGCATAAAAAAAAAAGGTGATATATGCAAGTGGTCTATGGCATCACAAAAGCTACCTTTCCGTCTATGTTTAACTTCTTTGGAGAAGCCCCAGCTGCAAGCAACAGCCGTACTACATCAAGATGCTCCCCCCTTGCAGCATGATGCAGAGGCTAAGCATGGGAGGCAAAAACCAGTTATCAGAATAGACATTTTACCGCAAATTACATTGGAAATAAAAATAGATTGGCTATGGGAGTTTAACAAATTTACAGTATCGCCTTCCGTATCAGTAGCATTTAACATGCGTGTTATAACATCGGGGTCACTGGCTAAGCTCAGCATGTATTGAACTATCTCAGGAAATCCTGCACATACCACCCGTAGAAAGGTTATTGGCGTGGCTTTGATTGTTAAGTTTCAGTATTTTTCTATTTCTTGGTGTGTACATATTGAAGGTCAGACCGCGTTTTACTGAAATGCAGAGGAAAGTAATTGAAACTAAAGACTTTAACCATTACCTCCAGCACAAGCATCATGAAGCGGAATGGCCCCTTCCTCATCCTTGGCCTCCAAGCTAGCTCCACGCTCTACTAGTAACTGGGAAAAAGAACCCACATTATTCCCACACGTCAAAGTAATAAACAAGAAAAAGAAGCATAGGAATTTCTTGATAAGCCAACCTGAACACATGAAAAATACCCATAGAGACAAGCTAAGTGCAGAACTGTATCACCATCTTCAACAGGTTCATCAATGCTTCCATTATGATTATCTGCATTCCATAATCGTCAAAATATAATACAGACAGTTAGCAGCCATAAAGGTCAGATGAATTTTACGATTCAAGTTAGAAAATTAAAAAAAAAAAAAACTAATCATGGGTGGAAGTTTATTATTTATGCCAACAGAATATCGTTATGTGTAAGATGATTTATTTACCCTTAATATACAGGTTTCCAGAAGATGAATCACGAATAAACTTTGTTGTCTACGTTATTGGACATATGAATCATGATATTACTTACATTTGCTATGAGATATTTGGATAAACCGCAGGCAAGATAATGGACAAAAAGTATGAATTTCTAGGTAACCAGATTTGTCTAAGCTTTAATGAAGATTCAAGAGTCACATAATAAATAGATTAAGATCCCAGCTCCTATCTGTTGTAAGTCAGAGATGAAAAAGCATGCACAGGGGAGTATACCACCTATTGCGTGTCAACTTGCAGCTGTTTATCCAGATTCTCCACTAACACATAAGAAATTCCTGAAAAGATCTATTTTTTGTTCTTCCAAAATTCATAGATAATGGACAATTCAGATAATAATAATAATAAGGAATTGGGAACGTGTTTGGTAATAATAAGGCCACAAAAATAAGAAAAAGAAAGGACAGCTTTATCTCTTGAAACCAAGAGGTAATAATAATATTTAAGGGACATACGAACAGCCTAATTATGTATTGAGATGTGGACAGGGTGATCATGCAAATATTGATGTAAATTTTGACATGCAAACCATTGTATTCCCTATCCCTATTTCAAAGGCCATATTAAAAAAATAGAAGTCTGTTAACTAACATTAAAAACGTAAAATAGATCCTGTCCTAAATTATAAAGTGAAAAGATAGGAGCCTTGCTGATATTTTTTTCATCATTAATGTGTGTTCACTTCTGTCATAAGAGTTTACATGACCAGAAATGTAATAGCTACTAGATAAAATCCCAAAAGTTAAAAGGGATAAATAAAAGGCTGGATGCAGAAACTTGTGGCATAAAAATATTATAGTCAAAAAAGAAAGTTAGCTTGTGAGACAGATACATTAGTCTTTACTTCAAAAAAGTGTCTTGTTCACTTTGCCATATCTAAACAACTTCTGTAATATCATATTCAGAAAATTAATTCCTATGGACTATGGCTTTCAATAGTTGAAACAATGGTGAAGGGTTCCAGTAAGATATATCCTGTCAATTTGGGTTAAATTAGATATTGATAAAGGGAAATTTTGTCGAGTGACCAACAAGACGATCTCTATGATTGCTTGAAGCCTTCAACCAGTCCACAACATCTACACAGAAAGCCCCCCCAATAAGGAAATACATAGGATGTCTGCATTTTGATTGTAAACAGGATGTAAAAAAAAAACCAGTGCTACAGATGCCTGTTTGCCATTTAATTGAACGTGTAGGCGTTCTATTTTTTGAACACTAAACTTAGAACCCCTAAAATTGCATGGATAACAGGCACGTATTCTTTTTATTTTCCAGCTAAGCTATCATCTGCATATAGAGTATAAAGCAGCATATATACATCATATACACTCAAGCAAATATTACTTCATCACAGCAACATAGAATATCAATCAACTGTGAGGACTTAACTAGGAATTTTTGAGTCAACAATGAAAAATGCTCCAAACAAATACAATTCAGAGAAAAGAATATACAATGACAATTTGTACATCATTCACCACACAAATCTATTTTTTTTCTCAATGACATGGGAGACAAAGAACTCCGCCTATGATGAGTTAATCCAGTCATGGCCGGTCCCAAGCCCGGATAAAGGAAGGGGGTTGCGTTAGGTTGTCAGTCAGCATTAAACTAAGACAAATGTTCAATGAATGGATCCACTAAACTATTATACTAATATTAGGTTGTTCCCTGGAAGGAACATGTTGTAGGATTCAACTGTAGTGTCATATAGCCGACCCCACCAAGTGGGATAAACCTTGGTTGTTGTTGTTTGTTGTTGACATGGGAGGCAAAAATGCCTATGTGAGTATAGACATAGGGAGCAAAGATACATTAAAATGGGAGAAATGAAAATTAAAAGGAGAAATAGGTACATCTTAATCTTATAATTGGCGTGTTAACCAAAATCCCATTAACATAGTGTGTAAAGCAGGAGACGTCATTGCATTCGCTATGAATAGGCTAGAAGATCTAACAGTGCATTGCATTATACATTGATAGATAGAACTCATGTCTCATGTGTTGCAGATGGATCTGAAAAGCTTTGCAACTCATAACACATCAGCAGGTGAAGTTAGCCAAGTACACTAAACAGTACCCGGTTAAAGGGCTACTATTAGCATTCTATAAGTTCAACACAGCATCTGACTTATTGAAGATAAACTTATTATCACACTTAAACAAAAGTTGAGTTTTCATAAAATGATGGGCAACCTATATTAACACCAGGTTTTTTCGTAAATTCATTAAAAAAAAATACTTAGTAATCATACTATAAAAAGAATCATCTTAGTTGTCTATGATTGTCCAGTTAATGTTCATATGTTATCGTCATGTACTGATTACAAGTGCACTATCACTAGTAAAAGGAAGTAGCGAAGCAGTTCGCTATGATAATAGTGGACTGTTTTTTCTAAATAACCAACAACAGAATAGGATACCTAACATAACCATACCGCTAAAGCAAATCCTTAATTCAATATCGATGGAAAAACACTTTAATGAGCTTCTCATCAATGTCTAAAACATTTAAGTAAATCTTCAAGATCCACTGCTATGCATCGATTCCAAGCAAATTGTCCATCGCCCTTCCAATGAGATGAACTAGATCGACCAAAACAGAACGCCGGCCGATGGAACAGAACAATACAAGGATCGATCTATTTCAAAGAAAGAAAAGAAACGGGGCCTTGTATCGTACCTAGGGCCCGGCGAAGGGCGTCAACGTTTCCGGTCTCGGCGGCCTCGAGGAGAGCGCGGAGGTGAGGGGGGACGTCGGGTTCGAGATCAAGCTCGGCTAAGGCATTTCCATCGTCCAAGAGGATTTCATCGTCGTCTTCGTCGTCGCCGATCACACCGTTGCGCCTCCCTGGAACGGCCATTGATTCAGCAGTCAACACAGAAGCAGGGACTCGCCAATACTTTCGGCTGAACCACGGTTAATATAGCACGTCGATGGCATTTGTAAATTAGACAAGTATATATTTATGTCGGGCAGAGTGTCATGCGGGGATAGCTCAGTTGGGAGAGCGTCAGACTGAAGATCTGAAGGTCGCGTGTTCGATCCATGCTCACCGCATTATCATTTATTTTTCTTTTTTAATAATTAAAATTTAAGTACTGATTGCTAACGAATCAATAGGGCAAGCAGGAGTAACGTTTTGTCATTAAATAGTCTTTCACAAATGGTATGACTGTAAAGTTCGAATTGGACTGCTAAAACTATGAGCACTTCTCTAATTTACCCAATAGTTAGTAGAGATTTACTTGGACTCCAACCTCTTTTGGCTCAACTATTGAAGGGGCAACCCCGTAGGATCGTAGAGTCAGACTGACCACTTTAGGAATTAGTTGGGCCGAAAACTCGAATACTCTGGTGCTAATATAAAAAAAAGGCAGGCTTCCTCTTTTATTCCTCTTTTATGTATTACTTTATACAATTCATCATGAGTATTCATGTATATCTCTATTATCTATCGTCCAATCGTCTTGAGTTCAAGGATTAAAATATAGTACACAAATGATTAGATGATAAATAATAAAAATGCACACAGATACTGTGCAAGTTCAATCCTTGAACCCTATAAGACGGTGAATATATATATATATATAAGGAATGATGTATTACACAACTCATTTGTGAGCACCCATGAGCATCTTTATTATCTACCGTCCAATCGGATAAGCACTGTAGATCAATCCTTGAACTCTAGGAGATCGGACGATGAATAATAGAGATACTCACGAATAAATTATATAGAATAATATATATATGTGTGTGTGAGTGTGAACATTATAGTCAATGTCGAAATCCTAATCGACGCCAATATCATCTGATCACGATTAAAATTTAACCGAATTGCAGCTAAAATTCAACTAGACTCGGTCAAATCTCCTCCATATTTCTTCTGATACCTTGGCTTTATTTATTTGAAAAATAGATGTAAATTTATTCTCAACCTCCTCCGTATCAACGACTTATAATATACGATAACTTCGCCTTGGATTCCTGATTTATCCCCCTCCACACGTAGGGACAGCGGTGGGAGGCCGTTAATGTGGCGGTTCCACATATAATATACGATAACTTATTATTATCAATGATAGTTTATTGGTGGAACACGTGAAAGTCAAATCTCCCTAGTAATGCCATTGGAAAATACTTCCTAAGGGATATGTTACATAGCTCCAAAGTGTTTACATATGTTCAAATCTCAATACCAGAACACAAAAAATGTAGTTGTCCATCGAATTCACCGCAGTTTTTGTTTCTAGACTGTTAAGCATCTGTTTGGAAGATGTAACTAGCAGATGCAAAGTGTGATTTCACCAATGCCAGTGCCTTTGAACGATGAGATATCTTGTTCTTTTCCTCCTTGGGCATCTCAGCATAGCTTCTCCGACAAAATGCATAAAAGAAACAATCAGGAGTTGTCATACGATGTAAACAAGAGGTTATACTGAAAGGAAGACTGATACGTTTGCTCGTAGCCATCTGGTTGGAAGATCGGATCCCATCCGAAATCATTGGGCCCTCTTGGTGGAACGATTTTACCCTAGAATGGAAGAACAAAAATCAATATGAAGCAAGTATACATTCAGTTCTTGTTCTCACTAGAGCAAGTCAAAGTTCCACGATCATCAAATGATTTTTACAGAGTGCGACTCCAATAACACAGGAAAAAAGGGATACAGCAAAAAATTAATCACATACCAAAAAGAAAAGGCTGGTCCCCTTATTGCTGATTTAAGTGGTAAAATGCCGCAATATGGATGATAATCCCATTTGTTAATAGTAGGTAGTAGGTTTACTTGAGTGGAGTTAGTGAACTTAGAGCTTATTAATCAACTTTGCTCATCATGAAATACAAGAATTTTAACCATATAGATGATTGACCTATTGCTATACACAGATTCACCAGTCACATTCAGTTAACATAAGTGCTATACAGTAAACAAGACCATCAAGAAAGTTTATGTTATCAAGTTTGCTCCATTCAGTTGGGTAAACCTTAATTTAGCTAACAGTGGATGTAAGTGAAACCATATCGAACTTTTAACTGCTGAGATGTTTTGGAACCAGGTTAATCCTGTCCTGGTAATTTATCTCAATTAGTTCCACAGTGTGTCGCTGCTTATGATAGACTACATAGTTGTTGGGGACGTGATCTAGAGACCTATAGTAAGAACCGTTCACACGACATCAATCGCAGTAAAGATATTCATAAACACATTCATATTTATATTTCCTTGAACATTTCAGGAGGTAGACTTTATATTTCTGCAACAGCTCATCACAGTGTTCCGAATAAAAGTAGTACAGAAAGATTTTACAAAACGTTAACTGTATTTTGAGAGTGATACTAGAAACTAATTCTCTAATGTTCGTGGAAAGAAAGTGTTTCTTCGCTTATTTTTTCTATTGAGAAAAGGTCTTTGATTTTCTATATAAAAAAAAAACTGTTCATGGCCTCTGTTTACATAAACTACTAAATAGCATCATGGCCAAAACAACCCCACTAAACCCACTTCCCCTTCCGCTCTACACATCTAACCAATTTGACTGCTTGCACAACCATGATTCCGATCTATTTTTTATCTGCCATGGTCAACAGTAAAGACTCCATCAGCACTGTTGAATGCACATCTTCGGTGGGCAAGAGAATGTTGTTTTGGGAAATCAAGCATGTTTTTCCCTTCTTGAACGTATCTGATTGACAATTGGACCTACCATGGTTACTCTAGACTATCAGTTGAACCGACTGGATGTGCCCTCTGTGACAATTTTTCATCATTAATTCACAATCACTGTTACAATATCACTAAATGATACAATAGTGACAACATTTTTTGTGATGAAATTTTTTGTCACATAGATAATCATTATCCATAGCTTTGTCATAAAAAATTCTTTCAGTGACAACTGCTCAATATTAGTTGTGGCTAAAATATCATCTTTTTGCAGTTTATCTAAATTAACCAGTGATGATTCTACTCGACCATACAGTAATTGTGATTGTGCTTTATGTAAAAGACTGAAAAAGGGAAACTGAATAATTCGCTAAATTTAACAACCATAGCCTTTCAACCATCCATTTCACAACATTTAACTTCGTAGCCTTCCTCGTACTTTACTTCCATTACCAAAAAGGTTACATAAGTAACACATACCTAGACCACCAAAATTAGGTTAACTATCTCTTGGGAGGAAGAACAACTAACTAGAAGTAGAGTAGAAGATAGAAGATGTCAAAGGAAGAAGGGACGAATTCATCACCTGAGTTTTTCCAACAAATGTAATGGGTTCGGAACTTGGACCAAGAGAAAGAGAAAAAATGCACATTGCATAAGCTGACTTATCTTCATAAGCCTTCAGCAGATTGTTCAAACCTGTAGCAAGAGGAATCCTAATAGTAAAAATAATAAAAAAAAGTCGTCATAATTAGAAAACTAGATAATATCATCCAAACTCTGAGATCATAAAACCTTCATGTCCAGTCTTCTGCAAGAACCACTTTCTGTATATCAATTTGAAGAGCACGCAACATTGAAATAAACAAAGGAATCATCAGAAATCAACAGCGATGATGTTTCAAAAATAGTAAGAAAGAACTTCAGTGATGTATAGATATCATAAAAGGTACCACTTGAAGAAAATCAACGCAAAACTTACATATAAGGTCCTGAAAGTTAAACATAAAACTTAGTTATATATTAGCATTGAACTGGATATTAAATCAAACAAGAAAATTGGATAAAGCAACAACCTGGGAGGCCATTTAAAGCATTAAAGCACAGGCAAGTGTCTTCTACTAGTACAGGTCCATTTACCTTTAACAACAAATAAAATAAAATAAAATACAGCGCTGATATGTCCAACATCACAAAACTGGCACTGCATAAGCTACTAGCATAAACACACAAAAAATGGAATTTTGGATAATTAACAGATTAACAAACAAGACAGTACCGAGACTGCAGCTTGTCGGGCCTTTTCCTTGGATATTTCTTCCGGTTCACCTTGTAGTTCAGGCACTGCACACAGAAATCATCACAAGTTAATTCTTTTTCCTATGATATTTTACATTGAGGGCATTTATACGATGCAGGTCGCGCACACTTGAAGCCACGTATACAAGAAAATAATTTCTTGCCTTTAAGGAGCCAGAATAAAAAAAGGAACTTTTTCAGAATCAAAATTGGAGACAGAAGCAGAAACAAGGGATGGGATGAATGGATTATTACGATCCAGCTTGAGGGACTGGAAGGGGATGGACTGGCCGAGGATAGATCGGACCTCCTCCAGCTTCTTAGCGTTCCCGGTGACGAATGTTACGGGCCGCAACAGCACCAACGGCATCTTGTCCGCTGCCTCCGTCGATGATGATCCAGACAGAGACGGTTCCCTTCTAGCCTCGCCACCAGCCTTACCCTCGCTGCCACCGCCGCTGCTTTATTGGCTACTCTGCGTGCGTTGGTTTTGGAATGGACTTGGGTTGAGTTGGGTCATGAGAAAACCAGTTGGGTTGGTTTGTTTTTCAGACCGCTTGGTTTTGAATTTGGATATGATTTGAATAGTAAAAAAAAATAATAATGTAAGAGACAACACATGCACAATGCCAAATATAAC
>JBAMHZ010316305.1:0-12941 GCA_037177395.1 Alpinia galanga | reverse complement strand
ATATCCATTATATTCTCAAAAAAAACAAACAAATAGTTTTCAACTTCCACAGGCAGTTTCTAAACATAAACAGTGGCTATTCCTTCCGGCCAGTTGGGCTGAAGGAGTCATACAAGTTGGAATATATTTTATGATTATAAAGAATAACCCATCTCTACTAGTAATATTTCATACAAACCAAATATTTGAATTCAATTAAAAAATTGTATTCCATGCCATTCCATTCCATAATCCAAACTTAGCAATAGGTCTATTCTACTATTTAACAGTTCCATTCTCTACAAATAATTGTTCCATTCTGTATGAATTCTGTTATGTGAATCTAACATGCCGTGAAAGAACATAATTCATTATTTGATTTAAGCTTTCAGCTGAAAGTTTATTCATAACGATTTTTGCACGTACTCTCGCACAGAGGCTACTCATGTACGCATTATTTTCACCTTTAGCGAAATCACGATGGGCTGTTTGTGGGTCTATTTCAGGCTAAATGTAACCCGCTACAGATGTTAATCACTGCTATTAGGATTTCGCCGGGCCGTTATGGGATATGCGATTGCCGTTGTGCTGTTATTGGCTGATTTTAACTTGTCTATCGGGGTGTGTTTCTGCACGTTAGCAGTTATCGTTGGCCCATATGTGGAACCGAGTTGGGTCGTAATAGCTGTCAATATATAAGCAGAATTTGCTTTCCGTTTGGACTGAGTGGATTGATATAGCCATGTCACTTTTCGGTGCACTGGACCAGATTTTGGCCCATTCCCAGATACAGTTATTGGAGTGTCTTATGCCGTTTGTACGTATTGGGCCTCAGCCCGACCCATGTAGGTGCCGTTTCCTTAAGACGATAGTTGGGCTATTGATGGGGCCGACACTGGGCTTCTCCGTCCCAATTGAGAACCGTAGTGGGCCGTGAGTTGGGCCTCAGGTCACTTAATTGGGGCCGTAATTCGGTATTTATTGGTCCGTTAGCGGGCTATTATTGGGCCGTAGTTGGGCTATTATTGTGCCGTTATTGGGCCGTTATTGGGCTATCGTTGGGCCGTCAGTTGGACTGTTATTGGGCCGTTATTTTGGGCTGTTGTCGGGCTATTCATCACACTAGTTGGGCCGTTATTGGGCCGTACTTAAGCCGATAGTTGGGCTATTATTGGGCCGGCACTGGGCATTCCGTCCCAATTAACAACCGTAGTGGCCATTGGTTGGGCCTCAGTTGCTTAATTGGGCCGTGTTCCGAATTGGGCTATTCAGCCCACTAGTCACACATAAATTGGGCCGTGTTGGGCTCTTATTGAATCGGGCACTGCATTCGTGGTGGGCCACTCTCTCGGCTCAATAACATAATTATAATTGGGCCTTTATCGTTAGTTTTGGGCCCAATATGGGGCCTATCTTTGTTTAGTGGCCTCTTTGGGATGTCTTCAGTCAATTCATGGGCCGTTATTTGCCATTGTCGGCCCAATGGTGGATGTATGATTTTAATTTCGCCGTTATCGGATCGTTACGTTATTGTTTATGTGCCACATTCTTGCCCATTAGCAGAATGATTACCTGCCCCGATTACTGATGAAGCCTTTTCGTGGCCATTTATATATCACCATTGCCCTTTGCGTGTCATTCTGGTGCGGTTCAATTGCTCCATGAGCTTAGGCGTACCATGAGTAGGCTGGTGACGTAGTTTATGAGCTATTATTTTGTACTAATGAGCTTTGCAATTTTTTCGTGAACATCGCCAGGCTTTAAAATTCGGCGTTGCTAGTTATCGTCTAATCTTTTAAACGTAACAAGCAATAGAATTACGGAAGAAAAAAAATCAGAGTAAATATAAATCTCAAGCATCCACAAGATGAGCTTTTATTTTGTACTATTGAGCTTCTCAATTTTAACTTTTGAAAATAATGGCATTTGCAATATATTTTCATAAGATTCAAATATTAACAAAAATCCATCAAACAAACTAATTTGTGTTCTGAAAATTAAAAATGTTTGCAACTTCTCTTCATTGGGTTCAGAGATTAAAAAAATTCTCTCCAAAGAACAAATTTGGTTTTCTAAAAATAAAGAGTATGCAAAGTATCAACATACAATAATTCAAAGAAAAAAAGAAATGTTTCATATTAAAAAAATTAACAACAAATACTTCAATTGAACAAATTTGGAATTCTGAAAAAAAAAAAAACAAAGGCATGCAATTTGTCTTCAGATTGAAAGGTTAACAAAAATCCTTTAAATGAACTGAATTGGATTCCACGTGTGAAATGTCTCCATTTGATTTAAAAATAAATAAATGTGGATTTCTTTAAGACAATAGAACATTTGCAATATATATCTATCATGAGAAAGGAAGTTTGGATAGAAAATAAGACTTCATTTCGGTTACTTCATACAACGACTTCAACTGAAAAAAATATTAGTACTATTAACAAAAAATGAATGCACTACAGCACACTAACACGGACAAGGCTATTTAAGTTTTTTAACATTTTAGACAAGCAAGTAATCAATCAGTATCCAAGCATAAAAATGTGCAAGCACATAAATGATGAGGATTGTGAAAAATCTAACGTATAACCTGTGGTCAACTTGACGTTGCAAAAATAGATGCTGCTAAATGCCAAATAGATACAAGATTGACACAATTCAGAAGAGTATTCTTTTTTTCTTTTGTAGATTATAATGCAGGAGACCGTATAATGCAGAATTTAAAGCTTACCCCTTACCTTTAAAGAAGTGGTCTAAGGAGCAAGTTAAAATACATCTAAAAGGGCGTAGCAAGCGAGGAGAGAATGAACCTCCATTTCTTAGTTTCACACTTCCAAGTGAAGGTGCACATATTTAAATACTAAGATGTCGCCTACCCAAGTCTCTTGATTATTAGACTGGATTGGCCTTCCTCTTGGGTTTTACACTGTAACAAAGCTAATACCTCTTAGATCTTGCAATATTGTGTTTGAAGGCCGGCATTTCCAAATGAGAAGTCTCACAATACCCTCAAAAAACTGGGAGGTTCTTCATCTAAGTGTGTTAACATTGTGAGTTGGATTCTGCTTGCTTGTGCTTTAATACATGATTGAATATGAAATCATATGGTACCTTATGGACACCAAAATTGCTCATTTCCTACTGCTCAAAATTGAACACCGGTCCCTGTTGGATCCTGCCATACCAAGTGGTTTGAACCAGTATTTCAAGCCATGGCCCACAAGGAAACAATTAATACAATATCTCTGCAACACTCTCATTAAAAAATGACATCTGCCTTCATAGGTTAACATGTTAAGAATAAAATGGTTAATCACTGGTTAAGAACCATTGATCAGTGAAAAAGTAGCTTGTGGATAAAAATGGAATGCATCAAGAAGACTAATATTAATGCTTCATGAATCACAGAATGAAAATAATTTTAAACTCATGCATATTTAGCTTGACTCCTTGCCTCAACATCGTGCAACAGGATAGAACCATCCACAAGACCAAGAGATAATGATTTGCCATCATGTCACCGACAGAGAGATGCAACGCGCAGAAAACAAACACATTATGTGAGAACTGCCATCATACATTACATTATGCAAGCTGAATTCGTTAAATAAGCAGCAACGAGATTTAAATTATACGGAGTACATATACATGTAAAAAAAAACAGTAATAGATTCTTGGCATAGAAATTTTACTTAGCAATAATTCTCTATTTTTTTTATACAGAATTAATAAAATAATTCACGAAATCAAGCATTCACTTCAACTCATTGTTGTTGTACATTCAAAGAGGCAGCATAATAATGCATAATCAGAATATGATAAAAGGAAAAAAGATCACAAAGTCCTGCGGCATATAGAATGATTAAAACCAGCAACACAAGAAACATCGAGGTAGAAGAATGACTTGAGTTCCTTATAGATTATTTCAAATAGTTCCATAACATCATATCACTCATTCGTTAACAAGCACTAAGAGGACACAATGCTTTTCCCTCTAAGTGGTTTCTCATCTACTAGCCCTAGTTCTCAGGTCTCTCACTACGAGGGAAGCAAACGGTATACCCTAAATAATTGCATGAATATAATATGAAGATTTACATCAAGCGACAGAAAATTCAGAGGCGATGAAGATGATTTAGTGGAAATCTAACAAAGAAAAAATTATGCATCATCACATCAGTTGAAGCGACGCAGAGTGTGCACCGACGATGGCGAATACGCCCTTCGTCGGATTGATCTTGATCTGCAGCGCTTCGAATCATACAGACGACAAGCATGAGGTAATGGGGTAGGAATTAAGGTTTCGATCGGGGGATAGATCAACAGATCTGGAAATAGAAAGAATTCCAGAATTGCGAGTTGCACAAGAAAGGGGATAGGTTTAGGTCTTAATCTCGACCTCTTTCTCCACCGCCATAGATAATTGAAGAAGAGAACGACGATCTCCGGGGCGAAAACATCGCCTCTTCCTTCTTAACTTATGCAAGAACATGAAAGGGCGAGATTGTGGTTTCGATCGATGGATCGACAGATCTGAAAGTAGAAGAACTTACAGAGTTGAAGGTACAAAAAGCATAGAGTCTCCAGGGGAAGCGACGGTGATCTCCTTCTCTTCCGTCGCCGTGGATACGCACGGCGTGACATTTGAAACCCTTCCTCTTCGATGCTCAGTTCGTGATCGCGGGAAGGAGCGTCCGACATTTATAGAGGACACCGCGAAGCTTCTTGGAATATTCGAATTTTTTAAAGGTAAATTTCGTTATACTCTCCATTTTTTTCTTATTTTCAAAACTCACAATATATAACCATCTTCTCTTCGTGAATTTATTTTCTCAATTAAAGTGACATCCAACTTCAATTCTTGTGTTTAGATAAAGAAAAACCTATATTTTTACTCATTTTGAGACGCAAAGGAATTTCAATTTTCCAAATTTTTAGTGAGATAAATGGAGAAAAATATTTCAAAATTTAGGTTCTCTTTTTTAAAATATTTTTCTAATAACTCATTACATTTACAATTCAATCCAACAAAATCCAAAGTATAGCATTTAAGTTCGTCCTGCCCTTGTTCTTCGGCCCGTTTATTGTAGCTTCAAAGCCCAACGACAGCGGCCCAAGCGCGGCATGAGCCACCACTCTGTCCGCAGCGCTATTGCCGGCGCCTGAGCAGGTGCGGAAGCTGCCGGAGATGCAGCGATGCCGGAGACCGCAGAATCACCACTCTACGCCGCGGGACCTTCCGCCACAGAAGAAGGTTTGCCTCCGGCAGCCACCGGAGCCGCCGAAACAGAGGAAGCGGCTCCGGTGCTCCCTCCCGCGATGCTAGGCGGAAAATGGCCTTGCTAATATGAAGCACGGACAGATCGTAAGGGCGTGCGCCGACGACTTTGATGAGCTCGGAGTCTTGGGCGGCGCCGGGGGTGGTGGAGCCGAAGTACATGCTCTGGTCGGCCCTCTCTGTGTAGTTCAGGAAGGACTTACGCCGGAGGCGTCTCCTTTGACGGAGACTTGCAAAAGCGTGGCGAGGAGGGCGGTCTTGTCCTTCTTGAAGTCGCGGTCGAGCGTGTCAGGGTCGTAGTAGTCGAGGAGGACGTGGAGGGAGATCAGCTGCTGGCGGGCGACGGCCGGAGGGAGGGACAGGGCGGTGACGGCGGCCATGGCGTCGTTGTCGAGGGCTAGGACAGTGGCGGTCTGGAGGCTGTTGACGTCGTCGGCCACCTTGGTCTTGTCGAGGAATTCGGTGAAGGTGGAGAAATCGGGCTCGGGTCTGAGGATCTCCATGACGTCCAAGGCGGCGGAGGAGGAGAGGAGGAAGGCAGCAAGGATGAGGACGGCGGCGGAGGCCATGGAGGAATAACCAATGGCTCTCCGGCGATCGAATTGTAAACGAATGAGTTTAATTATTTTGGCAGAGGCGGAGGAGCAGGAGGAGGAGCTTATTTATAAACATTTTCACAGTAATTAATTTTTTAAATTATTTTTATATTTTTAAATTCTCAAGTTCAACACTTGGACACTAAGTACCTAATTCAGGTTTGTATCGTGCTCGACCTATAGTCAAATTATACCTGATTAACACCCATCTGGCTAAACTAGGTCAATTAACACCAAAAAATCGAAGACAAATGTTACCTATCTTATCATACAAAGTTTAAAATCTCAAATTATTCTAAAATTTCCATGTTTAATTAGAATAATATTATTTTAATATACATAATGAAAAATTAGAGATGGAAAGGGAAATGAAATTAAGAAGATAAGCAACAACTTTGTATTTAACTTCTAAATGATATGATACTAATAATAATAATATTATTATTATTATCTCAATTTATCTATTATATTCATTGATACGATTAACATTACAAGAGAGGAGCCACTACTTGTGATGAAATATTATGGTAACGGAAAGCTAATAAAATTTTGATAACTTCTACACTATTTTGTGAGGAACAACTTGTGAATTAGTGACCAATAACAGCAGCAGCTAGCAAATAGTTTTCGAAGATCAGGTACGAGCATTGATTTCATGAAAATGCAGAATTTTTTATCCTTTTGTTGAAGCATAAAACTAGTTTGAAGTGATGTAGGTACCATGACTTACAATGTAGTAGAGCTCACAAGTGAAAGTTCATGCAACTCGCTCAACATCCATTCTTCTCCGTTTGGCCTCCCGGTACTACACTCTTGTTCCCCCGACGAAGCACAGACTGTGTCCCTAAGCGAAGCGAGTCGAGGAGTCAGCCAGGCATGTTGAGTATCCTCCAAGTTGGTTTTTCCACAGTAGGATCCAGGAGGTAAAGCTGTGAAGCCGAGTGAAGGCCTGCGACTGAACCGTCTAATATGAGAAGTCTACCACCAGGAAGGCTGATGGCCATATGGTGAAGGCACGGGAGTGGACTGATTCCAGCCTTATGTCCAGAACCCAGCATTCTGCTGCAAGTGATCCATAGTGAGCACATCGCTCGAGCGCAACCTGAGCGGCCTGCTCTTGGCCAGACCACCAAACATCAGTATTCTTCTGCCATCATAGACAGACAACGAGTGGCCTAATCTCGAGAGGCATGCACGATGCCGTTATCACTCTCCAAACTGGTTTCTCCATTGTTACATCCAATAGATGTGTGTCACTGAGAAGCACACCAGAGTCTGCACATCCTCCAGAAACCACCAACTTTGTGCCATCAAGAGTGCAAGAGCTGTGCCATGACCGCGGCATTGGAGGTGCGAGGCTGGAGATCTCCCACCATGCAGGGTATTGGGCATCCAAATCCAAAACGAATGTGTCACTGAGCAGTCCCTGACTCCCACAGCCACTGAAAACAACAAGCCATATGGCCCCATCTATGGGGAGGGGCAGAAGTTACATCAACATGCCTCCACTCTGGATTCCTGGCATTCGGATCCAACGCAAATGTATCGCTCATTGGTTGCATATTGACACCTTCACTGCCGAAAATAATGACTCAGTTCCCAACAGCACAAGCACTGAAGTTGCAATGGGATGGCTCCACAGCACCTCCAACTGTCAGTTTCTTCCAGGAAACTGCTTCAAGGGTCATCAATTCCATTGTGATTCTTCCCCAGCCCAGTCTTCTCGTTCCAGGAACAGTATCTAATGGGCGAGTTGTCTTGGTGCCCCATGCATTCTGACAAACCATTCTCCATAGGTCATTATTCTTTGTTAACAGATAAAGCCTTTTGCAAACAGAACCCACAGATGCAATATCTCTTGGCAACAACCTTGAGAGTGTCTTTTGGCACAATACCTCATCACCCAGTTGCATTAAACCGCAAAACTCAATTGTACATATACCCATTCCCTGTTGAATAGGTTGATAGATTTACTCAACGATGCATAATCATGGTCCCTTTCATCACAGTGCCATGGAGAGGTCCCAAATCAACATTGGTGGCACTGAAAAACTGGATGCCAAAATAAGGTTATTGTCTGATCATCTGTGCAAATTGGTGCTAGCTGCAACCTGTTCATCAGTGGGGTACCGTCCTTCTGAAAGTTTAAAAGATTACCTTGTAACTGAATGCCATCATGAAGACATTTTGTATCTCAACCACCACTGAAGCAGATATCTACTAAAGGATGCTGCCTCTCTGAGCATATGGTCCTCTGCATTGCAAAAATCTGCCAAAAGAATGCAATGCAATAAGATCTAAAAGTTAAAACTCTGTGATTGTTATCAAATATGTAGTATATGGTTTACCGGTCTAAAGACAAAAAAGCAGTGCAGAATCTGATCAGTAAAGCTATGGTTCATAGGAAAAGAGAAACAAGACGTAAAATTTAAAGGTATGTACCAATGGCAATACAACTAAGCTTATCTTGATCTGTCCTAAATCACAACTAAAATAAATGAAGCGATGCAGAATATGACCAATGAAGCAGATCCAAGATGAGGAATGGCATTTAGCTGTAGGTGAATATGAAAACAGAGAGGATAGGATCTAAAACATTTAAGACATACTGCAGTTGCTCATAAAATGCTGCTACTTCCAATAGAATAATCCAGCAAGAACTTTGCAGTGAAATGAGTTTTAGAAACATTCCAACTTAGATATGTTTATTAACCCAGCCAAAAAGATGCTTATTATCCCATAGTCTACGTTAGCATAAAATCAAAAACTATCACAGGATTAAAAAAATAGATCAATAACATTATGAAATGCCTCATGTATTTGTGGCTTAAGATTTCATTCTGAGATGGAGTTTCAGCCTTTGGCAGCAACGAAACAATAATGATGCCATGCCAGCAAGCCCATAGCTGCTTACAGCTTACCTCACTGAAGCAGTGTCGTTGATCATAAGAATGAAGAGACTGAAACAAAGATGACCTCATTGACCTTTTTGAATGATTCAGAGAGTAAAAGGTTTAATTGGGCTTTGAGTTCATGAGTTAATTGATAATGGATTATTGGTTATTTATTTTATGTTTTAAAGAGGAGAAAACCAGCAGTGGCCACTCGTTTCGGATCCCTCATGCTCATTCACTGCATCTTCGGTGAAGTACAGCTGCAACAATAGGCAATGAGTTGATGGCTAGTGCCAATGAGCGATGGAGTTCTTGAAGGTATTGGTTACTTGATGTGCCAGTCATGTTTCAGATTCAGATCACCAGTGGAACAAGATGTTTCACTCGCCCCACCAAACTGAATTGAGATTTCAACCTTTGCCAGCACCTACTAACTTAATCAGCCAGCTATTCTTATTTAGCTAATTGTAACAGAATGAAGAGAATTGAATTGGTACTGCATGGATGAATAAGAAAAGTGAGAAACGTATCTAAATTCAGGTATCATTTTCAGCCTAAAATGTCCATTGTAAACCACGAACTAATGAACAGTGGCTTAACTAGTAGTTGTGCAATTGTTGCAGCTATTCCTGGCAGAATTGAGCAAACCACAATTTGGTATATAGGAATTTAGTTGGCAAATTGTAAATACAATTAACAAACATCAAAATGGAGACTGAGACCAAGATCATCTCAGTTGATGCATAGATGTTCAGTCAAATGAAGTCTACATTTGCGATTAGTGGAGATGTATATTGAAACTTGATTCCACAGGACAAATTGTCTAATATCAATTCCAATCAGTTCAGAATAAAAAGGATGCCAACAAGGAAGACATAGGAAGAAACAAATGGCAGTTGAACGCTATAGCAGACAAATGCATACCTTCGAAACCCTATTCCTAAGAATCTGAAGCAGTCTACATGTCCAAGACAAGGGTTTACCAGTTCCTTCCCATCGCCTCCTCGAACCCTTGGTTTACGTAGATGACGGGGGGTCAGCCTCCAGCGCGTCGGTGACCACCACCCCACCCGACGCTGCCGGGCAGAGCATTGCCTCTGCGGCAAATGACAACACCCTACATCCGCCATGGCCTAGTAAGAACCCGCCCTCGACTCGTTCTTCTTCTTCTTTTTCCTCCGTATATTCCCCCTCGCTGCCGCACGGTGGATCCACTGCCATACCGTCCCAGTCCATCCGGCCTCCGAGATTCTCCGGTCCGGCGACCGTCTCACCCCATAACTCACAAGGAGATGGATTTAGACTTCGCTGATCGAGATTTTGGTTGTTTGGTTCAATCCTAACTAAGTTAATAAAAATTTATTTATTTAAAAATTTTAAAATATAATATAGTATAATATTTTACTATATTATCCCTAATTTAACTGTAAGATTTCATTTATTCGAAAACATTATTATTGTTATCGACGGTTGACAGCGACAAGCAGTCGACAATCGGCAACCGATGACCGGTAATCGGCGGTGGCCGGCAGCGATCGACGGTCAACGATGACCAGTGGCGATCGGTGGTCGACGGTGTCCAGCGACTGACAGCGTTCCACGGTTGGCCGGCGGCGGCGGCGACGGCGGCAGGCAGCGAGCGACAGTAAAAACAATCGATCGATTAAAATTTTAATTATATTAATAATTTATATAAGATCTGATTTATATTTATTAAATTGATAAGGATATTTTTATCTTAAAGGGTAAAAATCAAAGGATAATTTTAGGAAAAAAAATCTATAACCCTGGGAATCAATTAAAACTAAGTTTCTCAGAGGTTTTCCGATTCCTCTATTTATATCCCTTTTGCTAATGTGGCATGATATATCAAGCATCCTTCGTTACTTAGTAATCGCTCAAATCTTAAATCAAACTAGGTTTTTATTGATAAACTTGAATGGATAATCAATGTTATCAATAATTACTTCGAACCAAATGCACCCTAAATGTATTAGCCCTCTCATGTTTCATTTACAGCATTGCATTCAAATCAGAATGTATTTATTCATCAAGAAGAACATTTACTTTGATTCTCAAAGTCGAAAAGAAAGAAGTCGAAAAAAGAACTTATCGGCCGTGAAATCGATCGATTCACATCAGCTATCAATGTACAAGTTCCTCTTTTCTGAATCTTTATCAAGAATGCAAAGAGAAAGAAAAAAAGAAGACAAGAAACAAAAGTTGTGTGTATATATGTTCTCATGTCTTGTTCAAATTTAGGCCCTGCAAGAGCCAAGGGGGGCTCTTCAGCCTTCTTTTCCTGTTGAAACCAGAAGAAGAATCATTGCTATCCTCTCGATTGTCCGATCCTATATCGACTTTAGGACTCGATGAACTAGCCTGTTCTTTACCACATCCTATACTCAGTGTCAACTCAAGTTCACTAGCAACATGAGGCAACATTTCATGGACTAGTCTCTTGCTCTTTTCCCCTTTGAGGGTGAACTCTTCGGCGGCCGGTCGTTCGAGATCAAAGCCCTTGTCGTGCGCATTCAATTGGTCCCGGGAGCAAATGCTCAGGAAGTTCACATTGCTCACATGAGAAGAATGACTTGTGTCTGAAGTTGAAGCACTGCTCCAGTTTCTAGTCCTTGTATCAGTTGTTGTTGTTGCTGCTGCTGCTTCACTTTGTGTGGAACCAGGCTTAGTCTTGGTCAGTTTGCTCATCAGTGTCTTTTGAACTCGGTAAAGCCGGTGGAGTTCGCGCACCTACAACATTCATTGGCAACCTTGTCGAGTCGAATTTCGATCAAAAAGTGGACAATTCTTGGGTTAGTGTTGTTACCTGTTGCCTGAAGATCTCTTCATGCTTCAACATTGTGTTTCTTAGGGAGTCTCTGCCATGGCACTCACCAAGTCTTTCCATTGAAGTCTTCACTCCAGTGTTTACTACATTACAGTCATTTTTTCTCAATGTGGCTAAAAGCTTATTTATTTGATGAAGCTTTGAGCCCATTCCTTAAAAGAAAATTAACCAAATAAGCTTGATCCATAATGAGCTTATGCAATCTGGAGTTTTAACTATTGATACTGCAACTTCATTATCATCGAAAGAGAGTTGTACATCGAAAGAGTATTGAAAGAGTACCCGTCCTATATATTTTTTTCGACTTGAAAATATTATTTAAAAGTTTAAAATTGTTCTAACTTGAATAAAATCGTAGAACTGTTACAATATGGCTCAAATTGCATAGAGTTGTTTTAACAAAAACTGCTCAACATTGTGTCAATTTTAGTTTAAAACTGTTTATAATAATATTGAATTGATTGGTTTAAAAGGTGATATATGTTGGAAGAAACTCGTCCGTAGGCAAAGAAATGTTGAGTGACTTAAGCTGCTGAGGCTAAGTCTGAAAGGCCGAGCTAAGTTGTCGAGTCAACTGCTGAGTTATTCGAGCTAAGTTGTTGATTGTTGAATCACCTATTGTCAAGTGGCCCAAGTTGAGTTGTCGACTGCCGAGCTGCCCGAGTTGAGTTGTCGACTGCCAAGTCATCTATTGTCGAGTTGCCCGAGTCGAGTGGATTGCTCGAAAACTGAGAAACCAAGTTCTACATTAAACGTAGATTCCTTAAAACAGATTCGTCCCACCTTCGTTGTGCTTAGAGGTCAGCACAGGATGTCTGTTTCCCAGGATAGAACAGCGAAACTATGATCTCCACCAAGCACTGATAGTTACGACGAACTGAAATGCACATGAGTGCTATCACACAGATTCTGCTGAGTGGAAGGATACTCGATAAATAAAGAGAAAGAAAGAGAGGGGAACGCAGGTGGATAGATTCGTTGTCGTTTCTTTTCTGCTCAAGACTTAGGCTCTTTTTATAAGAGTCCTTCCTAAAGCTGATCAAATAAAAACCATTAAATCACTTTTATTCGCCGCAGTGAAACGTCGAACGTTTTGAACGGATAAAATAAATTCTCATTAATTCATTTGTTATAATTGAGCAAAAAATTAATTTAAATGACAAAATATTGATAAATTTTGTCCTGACCAGTCCGACATTCAACACGCACAAGTCACACTCGCACATGAGTCACTTGAGTTAAATGCAATCCAAGCCCTGGATTTGCACCCTCTTACGGGCATGCGCATGTAAGAGAGCTTTTCATCATGCATTTGTTCACAACATACATATTTATGAAATAAT
>JBAMHZ010316195.1:0-12944 GCA_037177395.1 Alpinia galanga | reverse complement strand
GAAATCTAGTCGCGATCTAACTGGACTCTGATTCCGACCAGATTCCAGTCGAACGATGGTGGAACAAGAAGTGCATGGTAATGATGACAGTTATCACTGTGCATTTCTCGTCACGCACGGGTGCTCACGTATGAATTTTGGTTATGATTGGGCCGAAATCTAGCCAATTGGAAAGGCCAACAGCTGTCGCCCTGGCAGTCATGATTTAGTTGAATTACGGTTAATTTCGATAGCGATCGCATTGCTCATATTCCTCTATTATTCAGGAGTTAACCTATATCTTTGTGCGCTAAAAACAATCAGCTGTCTATTGCCAAAGATGCCTACGACGTGCAGGGGCACAAGAACAGTAAACTGAGAGGGAATATATAAAAAAGAAAAGCAGAATTGGAGTGCGCAGTGTTTCGCTGCTCCCTAGCATATATAAACTCAAGGGGACGGCAGTAGGAGGGACATGACAAGCCCACTCGGCTGCTCTCCCGCTGTCCCTGAATCGCCGTGCATCTACCATCCGCAGAAAGGGACGACACCGTCAGCAGAATTCCGTGCGTGCGTGCTGTCGAAAGCTAAGTGTATGTATATATATAAATGATGATGCAAAGCAGAAGCTGCCATTAAGAAACGAAGATCAGTAGCGGAGACAGCAGGTGAGTAAGTCGTCGATGCTCTCTTCTCTGTTTTCCTCGTTCATGGATTATATTACTTAACCAAACTCTGCTCTCTTGTTTCTTTGCTACTTCTCCTCCTATTCGTGAACATGGCACACAAAAAAGTAAACGTGATGCGAAGCGAGACCACTAGCTAGCAGCAGCGAGCAGTGGGTGTCTTTATTTGCTACTGGTTCCCTTTGGAGTTGCTTCCCATTCCATTCCATTCCGCGCTGACAAGCAAAGCAAAAGATGGAACAGTCCTTATCGGCATAAAATAAGCGTTTAACTAGCTCTTAATTTGGCTTCGATGATACACAAGCTCTGGTCTTGCAGGGGTGATAGGAGGAGGGGGGAGAGGGCGGAAAAGCGAGGAGGGAGGAATTAGGAGATGCTGGCCTGCATTCCTTGCGCGAAGCACGACCCGGACGGCGGCGGAGAGAACGGCGGCGAGCGTCCGACCGGCAAAGAAGCCGTCAAGAGCCTCTCGTCTCAGGTCACTCACTCCTTCTTCGTGCTAATTAACTCCTGTGGCCTTGCACGCCTACTGTAAAAGCAGTTCATGTACTAAGTAATTTGGGCGTCACATAGAGCCAAAACATCTTAGCGGTCGCAGATCCCAAGAGACAGAGATGTGACGCTTGCTCTCGTAGCGTTCTGTTCCTGCGAACGACAAGTACTGTGATATGATTTAGACAGGTTCCTGCTGGTTTATACAAAATTAACGGCGCAAACTAAATGCAATCGCGTCACTACAACGAACCCTGATACAGATAGCAAATCATGTCCAGTCTCTACCTTCAAAGGAGAGCCTGACAAAAAGCAAAGTTTTGGAAATGACAAGAGGGTAGGCGCCACGAAAGGAATAAAGCAGGGCGGGCTGCTGCAACTGCTGCATCCTGCATGCATGCCTGCCTCCGTGCGGCGGTGGTGGTCCTGTACTTCGGCTTTGGTTTCCGATCGATCTCCAAATCTAAATACGCAGAAAATACTATATATATACATGTATGCTTCAGTAGGAAGCAATTAATGGATGATGGTTATGGTAGTGGTGGAATTGGTTAGCTATGGCTGGTCGACGTTAGGGGTTGTTGCTGTCCTTTAAAAAGGGTTTCAGTGTGTACTTTGTGCGCTTGTCGCCGGAAGCTTGATCTCAGTGCGAATCGATCATCTTCTATAGTTGTTATAGATATTCAAACGATCGAGGCTTCATTTTATTTTTATGGATGGCTGGACAAACGGTAGATTCTTGGATGAGTTTTCTAATCCCGATCTCGATGCGCGCAGATAAAGGACATGGTGTTGAAGATTTCCGGCGCAACGCGTCAGGGCAAAGGGAGTGGAAGCTCATCGTTCTCGTCTGCATCGTTCCGGAGCAAGAGCTTCCGCGGTGATCCTCGCCTTCGGCAGCGGCAACACGGCGCCTATACTTACGAGGACGCTGCCAACTATGCAACGACCGGCTGCAGGTCAACGGCGGCGTGGGATTTGACGAAGGAGGAGGAGCAGCGGAGACGCGGCGGCAAGTGGAGTGGTGCGGCGGAGGAGGACGACGGCGAGTCAAAGGAGTGGGTGGCCCAGGTGGAGCCCGGCGTGCACATAACCTTCGCGTCGCTCCCCGGCGGCGCCGGCAACGATCTCAAGCGGATTCGATTCAGGTGCAGTTTTTCAACAGCTGTAGATCTCTACGTTTTGTGCAGACGAACGGATGCTTAAGTCGCGATTGCTGCTGTCTGTAGTCGGGAGATGTTTAACAAGTGGCAAGCACAGAGATGGTGGGGGGAGAACTACGACAGGATCATGGAATTATACAACGTGCAGCGCTACAACCGTCAGCCTCTCCAGACTCCGGCGAGATCCGACGACGGCGAGGTCAGTAACCAACCAGCACACCCTCTGTTTCACTAGATTTCTCCATGGATTTGCAGCTTTCCTACTTATTCGGGGTTTCATTCAGGGAGAATCCTTATGGTCGAGGGTTGGCTCGACGAAGGAGAGCCCCATCGCACAGCCGCTCACAACGGAGAGGCAACTCGTCAGAGAGACCATCAAACCACCCTCTGCTAGCGCCGGCGAAGGGGCTTCCGGTGTCAAGGCGGAAGTCGAAGCCTCGACGGGTGCATCACGAACCAACACCCCGTCTAGAGACCTCGAGATAACGGAGTGGGTGGAGCAAGATGAGCCCGGCGTCTACATCACCATCCGGGAGCTTGCCGACGGCGGTGCCCGGGAGCTCCGGCGAGTGCGATTCAGGTACTATTTATACATAAGTAGTTCCTTGCTCAACTTAAACTTCTGCGTACCTTCTTCTCCGATACTGATGAGAGCCATGATTTGGTGGTCCGGCAGCCGAGAGAAGTTTGGGGAGGGGCACCACGCCAAGCTGTGGTGGGAGGCCAACAGAGAGAGAATCCAAGCACAATACCTGTAGACCTCTACGTACGCACTGCATGAACAACAACATTCCCATATACTCCAAACAACAACGATCTAGAAAAGAAAAACTAACTGGGAAATTGTGGGTCTTAATTTGTACAAGTAGTTTCATCATTTCAATGTTTTCCTCTACCTATTTTCTCTTCATGCAATCGAAATGTCTTCCCAGACTTGACAAAAGCTTACCATATCCAAAATAGAGTTCATCCGAAGAAAACAAGAAACTGACAAAGACTGCAATTGCTGTCGTGCAAATTTTTTAGAAAAAAAAAAGATGCACAAAATATATAAAAGAACTGGTAAATAATTGACTGACATCTATTGGGAGAAATCAGGTTCCCTAGCTCTGTCATCCATTCAGAAGCAAAGAATTCAGTATTCAGTATCTGAGAGAATGTCATTAGAGTTCTCAAACAAGAATATGAAATGTGTATATTTACAATATGATATCATTAATGCAAAGGCACGAAAAGAATACTTAACTACATATAATCTAGTTTAACAGATAAATTACAATAAAACAAGATGCAGAAAAATAATAAATCACCTAAATTGAATCATCTGATCAAGCAAAAAGTAGCATCACAGTAGTCTTATGACTCAGAGCCTATTTTTTCTCTTTGCAGGAGGACATTCCTGAAAAAGAAAAGAAAATGTCTGCCTACAGAGCATCAATTGGTTTGTAGTCTCTGCAATTCAAAAACTCAATTAGATATCAAACTTACGAATAGCATGGAGTTCCATTGTCTTATAGAAATTTGAGTGAGAAACTGAAACAATGTCCATCATGAGTACCTTAATTTCCAACTAACGTCATCCAAGTGATCAAATCACCTTCGAAACAATATGCTTGGAAGCAATTCGTTCACCAACATTAGTTCAGTTAAAGGCTCATTCGCCATCTAAACCACATACAATAGTTATCAAATAGAGTAGAAAACATGAGCGTATTTCATAACGAGGAGTATTACCCAGACAATTGTGAACATGGATCAAATAGATGGAGTTTCAGATGTCTAAAATTACATGATCTAAACAAAGGGCAAAGGGTAGGAATCTCAATTAGTATATCTCATCATCCGGAATTTCTGGTGTCAAAAATTTCTCAGGATCTTTATACATCTCCTCATAATCGAATCTAGACTTCACTTTTTCTGGCACCGGTGCAAGAGGAATTATAGCATCTCGATCAATAACACCATCAATGATTCCATACTCAACACCCTCAATAGGTGACATGTAACGATCTCTATCAATATCTTTTTTAACTTGCTCAATTGTGCGGCCTGTAAAACCTGATATGATTTTTATAACATTGTCCTTGCTGTGCATAATCTCTTTGGCCTGAACCTCGACCTCTATGGCTTTCCCACTAGCTCCGCCAAGAGGTTGGTGAATCATTATCCGAGTGTTGGGCATTGCAAATCGCTTTCCCTTGGTACCACCACCAAGGATGATAGATGCTGTAGATGCTGAAATGCCAAGTGCGACTGTGGAGACATCAGCTCTCACAAGCTGCACCACATCATAAATGGCCATTGTAGCACTGAAAACAGATAAAATAAATAATTACAAATTAGATTGCCGCATGAAAATATACAATTTGTGTATTTGGAAGGTAACTAGTGTTGATGAATAGGAGGAAGAGAGGAGGGGGGATGGAAAATGAGCAGGAAAAAAAAGCACTAGTGGTCATTTTTCTTATGTGCAAAACTTGTTCTTTCTGTCATTCTTCTATTCACCTAGCTAAGTAAACAGAGGAGACTGTGATTATCCAAGTAATACCGTTTGCAAAGATCAACATAATAATAAAGCAGAATAAATGGTGACACTCATCACGATCTGAACTTAATTATAAGGAAAAGAAAACTAAGCATCTATTGTATACAGCATGAAAGACTGGGCAATTTAAATCAACAGAGAAACTTGAGCATGTTCAAAGTTCACTCACACAAATACTAGCTGATCAGTTCTCAAGAAGAGCAAATTTCTAAACAAGGAAAGAACAGAGCAGTTAAAGATTTGGACAGGAGAATTTTTAGAAACTTATTGTGCTTCCTATATTCATCTATCAATTGTCCAGTCAACCTCTTTTTGGTTCCTGGCGTGCAGTGATCCCAGAACAGAAGATACTAGTTAGGAGATTTCAAAACATTATGGCTGCAAAGTGTGTTCAACCAAACATGATGTTTGAAATTTGAAACTTATTTTGGTGATAAACAACAAATCCAGTATCACACACTTGTTAAACCCAAGATAACACATGGAAGCTAGATATGCCTAGGTATGGCGCTTCCTGGTTGGAAAAACAAGGCAAAAAAAAAAAAAAAGAGAGAGATTTAGAAAAAGGGAATCACCAGAAGTTAGTTTGAATTTCTCAGTTCCAGTTTGCAGCAGTATACACAAGAGAAATTAGTCGATGTTGACTGATCGTTTTATGAAATATTGGAGAAGGTTCCAAAGTAACAAATGGATAGCACTTCAAGTTTTTCATGATTGGGTCCACAAATCCAAGAGGAGAAGAACACAATGGTAACAGATCACATCCAACAACAGGTGCCTTACCTAAGCATCAAAAATCCTCTTATTCTGTGTTACACGGGTCAATAAGCCACATCCCAAGCACAACTAAGAAGAAAACACATATTCTGATATGTAACAATTAGCCAAGAATAAACTAAACTAGCCTTAATTATCTCCAAAATATAGAAAACAAGTGGCCGCAGAGCTTTCCATTAGAAATTGATATGTTGTTAGTACACATTATCACGTTGATTAAGTGAACGCACATGTATTTTTTTAATTAAAAAATCACTCCGACACTGAAAATCGTTCTTGAGGATGCTAGCTAAGTATGTTGAGCGTGGATGAAGATTAGGTTTAGAGCTACAAAATGCCCCTATTCCAGAGAATCGCGCCACCGGAGATGCCAATTAAGACAAATCAACAGAATTGGATACTGAAATCTTAGAGCCTTCAACTACGACTCCATCAATCTGTACAAAATGAAGAAACATAGAAACCTCCAAGTGAATCAAGGGCGCACCTTAGGGAGCCACCGGAGGAATTGATGAAGAGGCGCATGTCCTTGGTTGGATCCATGGCATCGAGGAGGAGGAGCTGGCTAATGATGGCGTCAGCCACGAAGTCGTCGATGCTAGTCCCCAAGAAGACAATCCGCTCGCGCAACAGCAGGCCCATGACGTCGGACTCGGCACCCCTCATGGCCGAGGCCGGCGTCTGCGGGGCGGCAGAAATCGGCAAGTGGAGGTCGAAGGAGGAAGAGGACGATAATGCTCGGGGCCTGCCGCGGGAAGCGAGAGAGAAAGGGAGGCGAGAGGGAGATGTGACACGGAGAGAGAGAGATCGAGGGGGCTTTGGAGTGGACAGGGAAGAGGAAAGGAAGTAAGGCTTTAGGGGAGCGGAGACGAAGAGTGAAGCCATGGCGTTGAACGACGACGAAAGGCGGCGTCGCTCGGCAACCGCACGAACAAAAGATGAAACTCTTCGAGCCCTCGAGGGCGATCTGCCTGCCAACCCTCGCCTCTCCAATCTTCTTCCCTTTTATTTTATTTTATTTATTTACATGAAGAAAAAGAGTGCATAAATATAGTGAACGAGTAATCTCTCCAATTTATTCGGTAATTTTTTTTAAACGTATAAATTATATTTTAAATTAAATTATAAAATGATAATAATAATTTGGTAATAAATAAAAAAAAGGGCATGGGCCATGGGACATTTGAAGATTACCCAAACAAGAAGTATTTGCGTTCTCGCTGGTTTGCTCTTCCGCGCGCGCGCTCTTCCGCCCATGGCTTCAACGACAGTAACGTGCTCTTCCTCTTCTGTTCCGTCAATCATACTACAAATTGCATCTCTCCGTTCCGGTTGCTCCATTTCCTCCTCGATCTTCCTCCATGAGAACTTTAGCGACATCTGCAGCAGTAGGATTCCTCCGACGGCGCCAGCTCCCCACAACCACGCTCCATTCTTCCCCGAACGCCTCCCGTGGCTTCGCCGCCACGGCCACCAACTATCAGTGGGATCCATCCCTCGCACTGAGGCTCCACCACCCCACGCTTCTCCTCCTCGAGAAGCACTGCAACTCCCCCGACCACTTCGACCAGATTCTCGCCCAGATGATGAGACTCCACCTCACCGCCCACACCTTCCCCATGAGCCGCCTCCTCGCTCACTCCACCGCTGCCTCTCGCCTCTCCCTCGCACTCCGCCTCTTCACCCACTTCACCCCCTCCCCTAACCTCTTCGCCTACAACCTCATGATCTCCGCCTTCTCCTCCTTCCCACGCCAATGTTGCGACCTCTACAAGTCCATGCTCTCCTCCCCCGTCGCTCTCAATGAGCGGACCTTCCTCTCCCTCCTCAAATCCGCTTCCAAAAACGCACCTTTCGGCCGGCAGATCCACGCCCACGTCGTAGTCTGTGGTTTTAGCTCACGATTCTACTTGTGTAACACTCTGACGAAGATGTACTTCGACGCCGGAGACGCCGCCTCTGCGCGCCATGTGTTCGATCATATGCCTGAACAGGATCTCGTTTCGTGTAATATCATGCTGTCTGGGCTTGCCAAAGAGGGACGCTGCGTGGAAGCACTGGAGTTGTTTAGAGACATGGAAGCTTCGGGTGTTGAACTGGACGAATACACCATGGTCGGCCTTCTGGTATGCTGCTGCCAGCTTAGGAATGCACGCCTTGGAAAGGCTGTTCATGGAATGATCATAAGAAAGATGGCTGGCAGCGGCAGTAATGGTGGCTTGATTCTGAACAATGCTCTCATGGATCTATATGCTAAGTGTGGGGAACTCGACCATGCAGTCAAGGTGTTCATTAAAATGCTCGACAGAGATTATATCTCGTGGAACACAATGATCACGGGGCATGCAAGTAACGGACAATTGGATCGTGCTTGTAGGTTTTTCAATGAAGCGCCTAGGAGGGACTTGGTCTCATGGAATTCTCTCCTTGCTGGGTATGCCCAGGTTGGTGATTTGAAACTGGCGATCAAACTATCGCAACGCATGCTTGTTGAAAGTGTTCGACCTGATAGAGTGACTGCCGTTGTTTTAGTTTGCACTGCTGCGGAGACTGGAGAGTTGAGTCATGGAAGGTGCATGCATGGTTGGGTGCACAAGGGATATGGAGCCCTGGATGCCTTCCTGGGGTCAGCACTGATAGATATGTACAGCAAGTGCGGTAGCGTCGAGAGATCTCTTGTCATTTTTAACCATGTTTCGAAGAAGGACGTCACACTGTGGACAGCCATGATCACTGGTCTTGCTTTCCATGGCAATGGAGCAAAAGCCATGGAGTTGTTTGTCAAAATGGAAGAAGAGGGTCTGATGCCCAACAAGGTCACTTTAGTTGCAGCCCTTACAGCATGCAGCCATGCAGGCCTGGTAGATCAAGGGACTGAAATCTTCAAATCCATGAAACAGCGATACGATGTTGAACCTGGCAAGGAGCACTATGGGTGTATGGTTGATCTTTTCGCCCGAGCAGGGCAGCTGAAGGAAGCTCTACATGTGGTAGAAAGCATGCCGATGAACCCAACCAGGTCAATATGGGGAGCCATCTTAAGCGCGAGCAAGGCCCATGCAAATTTGGAGCTTGCAGAGCATGCTTTAACAGAACTTCTCAAGCTGGAACCTGAGGAAGAAGGAGGATATGTGTTGCTCTCCAATGCATATGCTGCTCGTGGCATGTGGAGCTCCTCAGACAGAGTCAGAGAGATGATGGAGAGAAAGGGTGTCAAAAAGACTGGAGGTTGCAGTACATTGTTGGTTGATGGTGTTGTCCACGAGTTCATATCTTCAGATAAGAGGCATAGATTCTGGCCTGAGATTTACGGCGCCTTAAATTATCTGCACAAAATGATGAAGATAGATGAAGAAATAGTACAATAATTTGGGTTCCCTTATTGAAACTAGTCAGGATTAGAGACGTTCTACAAATCACAATTGACCTAGAGAAGTCTGACTTTTAAAGATGAATCCAAATTGACTTCTTGCTCAACTTTATCTAGTCTTCTTTTTTCATTGAGATTACCAATTTTTTTCCTAGAACAGAGACCTTGTGTAAGCAAACTCTACATCGTTCTTACACTGTAATCTGAGTTATTTTTTGGCTTTTGCAGTGTACGATTCTGCATAAATTCTAGAAAGAAAGAATTTTATTTTATCATTGTTGTTTAACCATCCAAACTGTCAAATTGTCAAAGGATCATACCAGGCAAATTGTCAAAGAGTCGTCGCTAGTGGCAATCTTTCTTCTCGGTGGCATTTTGTCATACACCAGGAAGACAATTCGCTCGGCGCCAATGAAAACACTTGCATGTGGCGTCGCTGCTCGGCTACACGCCATCCATCCACATCACGAACACGCGAGCGTCGACGAGGCATCTACATTAGCAAACCCTCCATTGGATCCTTCTAGAGAGCAGTGATCGAGGCCTGGCAACATCTATATGAACCGGAGGAGGTTAGGGCATGACCAAATCGAAGAAGGGTCGGGGAAGGAGATGGGGAAATTGAGTTTGACGGAAGTTTTGCTTCTGGTGCTGCTTTGCGTCGCCGTCGGCGAGACGATGGCGCAGGAGGCGTCGAATGTGAGGGCGACGTATCACTACTATTATCCGGCGCAGAACAACTGGGATCTGTACGCCGTCAGCGCCTACTGCTCAACGTGGGACGGCAACCAGCCGCTGGAGTGGCGGAGGAGGTACGGGTGGACCGCCTTCTGCGGACGCGTCGGTCCGACAGGCCGCGACGCCTGCGGCAGGTGCTTGAGGGTACGAACCAGGTTAACCGTACTTTCAATTAATTAATTAATTTAATATATAACATTTTTAATATTTGTCAAAAATAAAAATCAGGAGGGCCTTTATTTTTATTACCCATCTCATTTTTTTATAAAAAAAATATCTAAAAAAATATTTTGGTTAAAATATATACAATATTCATATATCTCCACTACAATATTATCCCCTTTAAATCTAAGCCCTCATAATTTTATTTTTGGGCTCTATCTTTTTATCTTATAAGCACATAATCTTTTTCATGTCTTATCATTGGACTCTCCCTCAAGTATATCCTTCCTCAGAAGACTTCCTGCTTGATGTCTGATCCTCAACCTACCAGATCTCCTTATCAACTGTCTTATCCTCCTGACCCAGCTGAACTTCCTCCTCATAAGACTTCCTGCTTAATGTCTGATCCTCAATTTATCAGATCTCCCTGTCAATTATCTGGTCCTCCTGACCCAGCTGAACTTCCTGCCAACTATTTGATCCCTTAACCTAGTTGGACTTCCTACCAGTTGTTCAGTCATCCTGATCCAACTGGACTTTCTGTTTGGTGTCTGATTCTCGTAATCTAAATATGGAAACTCCACTTCCTTTGTTTGAGGTGCATGATTTGATATGAACCATGGTTATGATACCAATTGTTAGTATTTATAAGATTCCTATATCTCCACAATTGTATGATATTGTCCACTTTAGATCTAAGTCCTCGTGGTTTTATTTTTAGGTTCTACCCAAAATACTTCATATCAATAGAGATATCTTTTCATCTTATAAACACATGATCTTTTCCATATTTTATCAATGTGGGATTTAATTGTATTCCCAATACTCCCAATAATATACTCAAAATTAATATTTTAATATTGATTAAAATACTTAATTAAAATTGACCAAATATTATTAAAATAATTTTAAAGTATCTAGTTTTACTTCTCTAGGAGAATTATTACTGGATCCCAAGTATTTCACAATATCATCATAAAAAACACAAATAATTTTTCAAAATTTTCTAATTCTTAAAAATACTTTTCAAAGTTTCATTGATATCAAACTAATCTCTAATTTTTTTTATTATAAAAAATACTCATAAAAAACGAGTATTTTTTAATTAATACTTAATCCACTATTTATCGATTAACATAGACAATTTGACAATAAAATATAAATTTTAAAAAGTATTTCAATATTAACAAATTATATATTTGCAGCATTTTAAAAATTACCTTTAATATGTGGGCGGCAGGTTACAAACACAGCGACGGGGAGTCAAGCGACGGTCAGGATTGTGGACCAGTGTGCAAATGGAGGGCTAGATTTAGATCAAGGGGTGTTCGCTCAGCTGGACACAGATGGAAGCGGCTACCAACGAGGCCACTTGATCGTTAACTATCAGTTCGTTAACTGCAACGATTGAGCTACCAATACAAATGCGACCTGAATAAAATAAATATGTAAAAGATAAATAAATAAATAAGTTTTTTTAGAAATATAAAAACTTTTGATTTCCTTCACCCTCTTTGTTTCCCTGTGTCACTTAGTCTATTTGACAATGTTCTAGAAGAAAAAGATTAGAACGAGAAGGTAAATCTGTATATTTTTATAAACATCTTCATAAATATTAGTGGTAGATATTATTTAAGAACAATTTACTATCTCTATTTATTTAATTTAATGAGTTTTAAGCTTCTTTATTTAATTAACGTATGTATTAAAAGATTGACATTTTAATTACGACAGCGCCCACTCAAATTTTAAAAAATTTTAAAAGGTGCATCGTACTTTTTTTTTTGCCAAAAAATACATTTAATTTTAAAAATATCACTCCGATTAAAAGTTTAAAAATATTATTTTTCTGTGAAATTGATTTTAGAAAATCAGTACCACAGGAATAAAGTTGTATTATGTTCCTAAGACTCTTCTCTTTTATTTTATATATTGATTTTAGAATTTTAAATCTCTATATTCATCTGTGAATTTTGATTAAATTTTATTGATGAATTTAGTTTATCTCTGATTGAATGCAATTCAAGTTCGATAGATTTCTATAGCGATCCTGAATTCAACTATAGTTTAAAGTCTCGATTTCAAAATCTTTTTAGCTGTGCACAATATATTTTTTAAAATTTAATTTTTTTACTAATTGACACAAACTCATAATTTCACATGAAAAATTCAAAATCAAAGTTACACATTATATTTATCTTCTCAATACTTTCTTCTTTCATTCTATATCCATATTTTATAATTTTAAATTTTTTAATCTATCAATGACTTTTGGCCAAGATTTATCTCTAATTAGATTTAATCTAAATCTGATATATTTTTGCAATGTCTTTCAATCCATTGTCACCAAAAGTTCAATTTTAAAGACATTTTAATTGTGCACAATTTATTATCAAAAATTCAGAATCTTTAATGCGTCCTTTGTATGCCATTATGATTACGGAAGGTTAAAATATCCTTGAACTTTTAATCACAGTGGAGTGGAACTGAGGGACGATGAAAAAAACTATCAGATTTGAATTAGATTCAATTAGAGCTAACTAAAGTCATTAATGAGTGTTAACCGAAACTCATCAATGAACATAGAAAATTTGAAATTCTAAAATATGGACGTGAAGTGGAAGAGAAAAGTATTGAGAAAATAAATATGATGTACAACTTTGATTTTGAGCTTTTTACATGAAGTTGTGAGTATGTGACAATTATCACATTGGTTGAATTTTGAAAAGCATATTGTGTATGACTAGGAAGACATTGCAACCAAGACTTTAAGGTACGATTGAATTCAGAGTCACCCGACCGCTGTTGGATTCCAACCGCAATTCGATCGGAATTCAACCAATTGTGGCCGCGACGATGGCAGCAGCAATTAAGCTGGAATTCGACAGTGTAATGGTGCTTTCAATCAAAGTTACTGTGCAATCACGCACAGTCACTTATTAATCATTGCGTAGCATATCAAATTTGTGTGCGTGTGTATATATATATATAGAGAGAGAAAGAAAGAAATATTATCTTACACAACTTTAACG
>JBAMHZ010315978.1:0-12947 GCA_037177395.1 Alpinia galanga | reverse complement strand
TGGAGATGCTGGCGACTTGAGATTTTTGTTAGTGTTTGATTCTAGGAATGGGAGGGACAGAGGGTGGGAGAGAAGTAGGATAGAGGAAAGAAGAAGAAGAGAGATGGAAAAATTCAGTGCTCGAAGCTTCCGCCATGTGAGGTCCCGAGAAAAAGTTATTATACGCAATCTTACCCTGCTTTACAAGAGGTTACTCAAATCTGTGACCTTTAAGTCACAAGGCAACAACTTTACCGTTGGGCCAAGGCTCCCCTTAAAAAATTTAGGTTAATAATTAAAGAAATAAAATTTTGACTTAAAGCATACTTGTTGGGCATCTAAGTCAATTGTACCTCTGCCTCCATCAAGTTTATTTGATGGGCTCAATATGAGTGCGAGATTCTACCAAGTTCAAGTACCACCATTACAAAATTCATTAATTAATCTTATAATTCATAAAAAATGTTGTATACATACTAGGGTCGATATATCCATGTGGAAAGCTGACAAGGAGTCCCATGCAGAAAGCAAATACAAATGTTGAGAGCAATTCCATCCGCAAGCAAAGCCATTCAATTGCTGCAATACTGCAGAAAAATGGACGTGCAAAGCTATCCAGCAGGTATAGATTCCTCTTCATAAAGCGTTTTTCTTGGCAAAACCCTCTAATTATAGCAGCTCCAGCAATAGATTCTCCAAAAAGATGAATTACTGGGGATTTTTGTATGCTAAGAATCCGCACTAGTTCTCTTGATGACCCCATGTAATATTTCTGCAAAGACAAAGAGTTTTGAGAAACAATTGAGTAACCAGGGTTGCAATTCAATAAGAAAGAGATCCCCTACCTATCACACATAGAACAAGTAGAAAAAGATGAGAATATATGCTTGTAAATAGATTTATTGCTAAATGGTGGCAAGCTATCTGAAGCTTCCTGTCCCTGATTTTATTGCTTTCAATCAACATTATTTATGAAAAGTACACATATCCAAGATAGTTTGATATTGTATGGAATTGGTTTGTAAGAATCATTCAAAGTGTGGGCCTCCAAAAAGTGTTTAAGTGGATTTGCATAAAGCTTTTAGTCCACTATGTAGAAAATTCGTATTAGTGATGCTAAACAACTTGGAATTCCTCATGCTATGGTGAGATAGATTGAGCTTGTATTTGTAACCACAAGTTCACTATAAATTTGAATGGAAAGCAAGTGGGAAATTCCAAGAGTGTCAAGTATTAGATAGTGATGCCATCTCTTAGCTTAGTTTTTTTGTAGTTTTGTTCTTGCAATTGTAATGCCCTCCTCTCCTGCTATGTTCCCAACCTACTCCAGTCCGAGGTAACTCCTGTTGGAGGTTCCCTGATTATTAAGTCTATTAGGTGGGGCAAGGGTTTCGCAGTAGGTTGGGAACATGGCAGAAGCTCCCACCTAATAGACCGGTTTGATTGGGTGACCACTTTCCTTGATTTTGCTATGCTTGACCAAATGTATAATACTTCCGCTTTTGGGTGCTTGGGGGTGTTTTTGGGTGATTTTGGGGTGTTACTAATGTGTATCTTGATGCTCATATAGGGGCTTTCCCTAATTGGCTTGGGCTTCTTTTTTCATTGTACTCCATAATGGGATAAAGCTTGGTTGTTGTTGTTGCTATTATAATTGCAAAGGCAAATCAAGAGAGGTTAAAACCTCATCTAAATTGCAACGGTTCTATCATTACCATGATTTAATTTTCCTCTAGAACAGATTCTGCATGTGTGAGGGATATTGGTTGTTAGAGCTATTAGATTAGCAAGATCATTGGTGTAACGGATTTAGCCCCCAACCAATAGTTCTAGATTTAAATTTTATCAAGGTCTATGCATAATATTATAGTTCTTTCATAAGAGATAAGCAATAAAATATTTTTTCCCCAAATTCTACATGGTATAAGAGAACCTTATCAAGGGTTAAATTTTTCAAAGAGGTATTACATTAAGTGGAGGTCACTTCTCTTCCCTCTCTTTCTCTCTCATGCGGATCATAGAGGCACAACTTCTTCATGACCTACATGAGTAGGTTCACTTGAATAGTGAAGATCCTCCTTGTCAATGACATTTAGGTTGTTTTTTGCTTCATTTTCACATCTCCTCACATTTAGAATCTTCTATCACAATAGAGCCTTCAAATATCTTTGTCTCTTCAAGATTCATATCCTCTCCTGTGGACCTTCTCTTCTTAGGTGGATTATTGACAGAGATTAGCTCTAGCAAAAATTCCCTAATTGTATGACTAGCCATGTCACTGTTTGTGCATGATACTTGTTACTGCCACTTCCACAGACCATCCTGTGTGACACCCTTGCCTCCTGGATGCAGGATTTGTTATGGAGCCCTCTTGCTTCCACTCTGTCCAGCAAGCTTATTCTCCAAATACACCCCAACCTTTACTCTTCTTCCATGTCATGTGAGTTGCTTATTCCTGCTCACTCCTAAATGTGTAGAATTTGTGCAAAGTCCAAGATAACCCACAAAATAGAGAACGACAACCTCACTTCAAAGATATGAAACTAACACAAAAACTAGGAGGAAAGCACCACCACTACTAGTGTTTACTTGCAACTAAACAAAGATAACTAGTTTTTGGTCTCCAGAACTTTTGTGGATGAAAGCATTGCCACTACAAATATTTAATTACGATCCAACATCTTATTGATAGTCGCACCTTATGTGAATGTTACCACTGCTAATATTAGTCTTTGCTCGTGACTCAATAGTTTGCTAACAATCGCAGATGCATGCACCATCTTTTGTTAGCAACCTTACTGGCATGCAAGTGTTGTCCTTGTATGTTTATGAGAGTATCTTTAGTTTATGTAACAAGTTGGTCATAGATGGTATCTATGTTCCATCTCAAGAGGAGTATTAAAGAAATTTATCCAAGAAAATTTATTTGATAGGGCTATTGGTCAAGTGGGTTGTGTATTAGTAGTTCTAAATTTAAGGTTTCATACGAGCCTGAATATGAACAAAATGATATTAGAAGATATTCTTCATCTAATTCATTGTGATTCTCGTTGGTTGTCCTCGTATTATTTCTGAATTGCTTTTGATATATATCAGAAGATATTTTTACTTAGCATCTTACTAAAAATATATTTCCCTTTTATGCATCTCCTTTTCCTCTATGTTTATTTTTATAAAATCAAGTAATCATTGCAATGTATCAATATATTGAACAATAGCACTCTCCTTATGATCGTAGTTACAGATTAAATAATATTATTATAAAAAATGGTCTAAGCCTAGGCAAAATGGATGGAACCACTTCACCTAGTGAATAAGTGGTTCCCCTTAGGTGGATATCCAAAGCTACCCTCCTAAGCGCTCTAGGCAAGCTGTCCAAGCAAGTTAATTAAAAAAAGTTTATTTTAATTTTCTTGATAGTGTTATTCACCTAGAGAGAGCTTAATTAAATTGTTATGAACTTTCATGATTGTAGCATAATCCTAAATTATACACATTTTGATAGTGTAGCATGACAGTAATTTGAACTTATATGTGATATTCAAATGTGTTTTATTGAGATGTGCCAATTTGAATTTTTGAATTTTATATTTAGTTATAACTTGTTTGATTGGATATATGTATATGTTTTGTAATGTTATGTTTTATTTCATTGCAATGCGAAATGATGCATCTTATTGTTGTTATATGTTTAATTAACATTTATCACTTGTTTATTTGCGAATATAATCTTGTTTTGTTTTTGACTAATAATACACTCTGTTACATATATATTTAGTGTTAATCTCTAGCAATTTATTTTAATATTATTTTCATGTTAATTGTCTAAACCGTCACCTATCACCTAGGTGTTATGTAGTTGACTGACCACCTACTGCCTAAAAATAATACACTCTGTTACATATACATGTTAATGTTAATCTCTAGCAATTTATTTTAATATTATTTTCATGTTAATTGTCTAAACCCTCACCTATCGCCTAGGTGTTATGTAGTTGACTGACCACCTACTGCCTAAAACTACTTTTTGAAATCTTTATGCAAAATGATATTGACCACAACCTCCTGTCCTCATCGTTGAACACCTCTACTTTAGATCCTTAATCTTCTTCTACTCTTACTTTAATGTCATGAACAAGATAATCATTAGAGATCACTCTTTCGTGCCCCAAAATCCACTTGTGATCCTTCCTCCGAATCTCACTTTGATTGCCACCACTTTGATTATCCTTTATCAACATCTTCTATTGTCATATTATCCAAGTGGAATATTTACCTCCAAGGGCCACTCTTCTTCTCAAACCAAAGCTTTAAAGTGATTAGATGCATCATCACATGATTACCAATTATTTTCATATAAATTCATGAAGATGCATAGTATATGAATGGCTAAGAGAGAATTACAATCCCACAATAGTAATTCTATAATGCCTTAAAATTAGGGGATTACTTAAAATTTCTTAAAGTAGCAAGGTTTTTCGTAATATTTTAATTAAAATTGTTAAAACTCTTATTTCCCTCAATTTTGTGCTCCTCTATGGACACTCATTGCCCCATGTGACTTAGTCATCAATCTGTTCCCACGACCCAAGCTCCTCTGACTCTTTGTCTCATCCCTTTCCACAACAACAAGCAAAGCTTGATCAATCCATTGTTGCAACTAGTCTTTACGAGACACAATCAGTGACTCATCCTTCCTCACTCTATAAAATCCCTTAAGAGATTTTTGTACCCTTAACTTTCCTTAGAATTGCTCCCTTCCCCCTCTCCATCTCTTCCTCCACCCATTGCCTAAATCCTAGTGAGCAATTGGGGAATCCCTCTCTTTCAAACTCGATCCGTCACTCTCTCAAAATAGGAGCACTAGTAGAAGGGAAGCTTCTACTGTATGCAATCTGACTTCCCCTCATTGATCGATCCATATCTTGGTAAGTCATTAACAGGGCTTGGATTTGGTTCAGATTGCTACCCTTACATTATATGCCTTAAAACTGCTATTTGAAATTGTTTGGGGAAGCACCATTGATTCTGATTTGTCAATTTCGAGCATCCACTTCAAGAAGTATTTCAGATACCATGGCATGCAAGAAGGGAGGATCTCCCTGCTCCCCATCTAATCCCCTCAAGCAAGTTCTATGATCCCATGCATTTGAACAATATAAAAATTGGAACAGAATGTTCCATAATCTTCTGCTTTAGTCACTTAAGATATAGACAAATTGAAAAAAGAAAAAAAATGTCTTAATGAAGACGGATGGAGGATGGTCAAATGTGGTAATGTAGAATGCCAAGCCAAATTTTAATTTGCAAATCAAACTGTAGAAACTATTCATTTGCACAAAAGGTCCCAATAAAAATCTAGATTCTATCTAGTTAAAAGAAAAAGGAAATCAACTTCTCAATGCAAAATGGTTAGAAGGAATCATTGTCCTCATCAAGCAAAAACAATGAAAAAAAATCTAGTTTTTCCAAGCTGCATCTATCTATTAACTTTATACCTTTTTTATTCAATGGAGAGAATCTCCGTTTGCTGTGAAAGTAACATTTTCATATATAACTACTTGTCCCTGAATACAACTTTGTTATAGCTGTTAACAAACAAAGGGAAATAGAATTCCACAAAAATAATTTTTATGTGGTATTCAAAATGATCAAACATGACAAGATTAAAGAACCTAGTGGAAAAATAATGTAGACATTTTCCGTAATATATGGTAAAAAAATTAATTTTATAGAAAAGTGCTTGCATTCTAGAAATTAATTACCTGCATCCATAAGCATGCTATTGCCATTGGAACAAATAGAAGCAGAACTTGCCAAGTGACTTTTGACATAACTCCAACTATACCAAGAAGTTGTATCGTTGTTGCAGCAAACCCACTTAGTCTGAAAGGTATATCAAGATCCACGACAGTTTGATCCACCGAAACCTGATAATTCAAAAAGAAAATTAGAAGAGAGAGAAATATACCATATAATGCCAAAAATATGTTCAGTATTGCCTAGGAACAAAAAGAGATGCTTACTCGATTAAGGATTCTCCCAGCTGGAGTAGTATCGAAGAATGACATTGGAGCTCGAAATACAGTCCTAAGCATTCTCAGGAACAACTTTTGTGAAGCTGCTAACCCAAATGTAGCTACAAGAACAGCTCTAACAAAAACAAAGAGTGAACTCCCAAAAGCAAGGCTCATATAAACAACTAAAAGAAGCATGCTATCTGCTTTTGGTTTGTCTCCTCTAGTTTGAGGATTTGCCCATGCCATCCACCAGTTGCTTGCTATTTGGAGCACCTGAAACATTACTTGAGCAAGGATGATCAAAGGTATTAGTGTTCCTTTGTATGCTGCAGCTATATATGACAAGTATACTTTCAAGCTAACTCTTCCTCTTTCACGCTCCTCTTCTTGAGCCAACTGTTTCTTCCTTGTGCTTTTGACTTTCTTTTTCTCTTTTACTGCTTTTTGTTTAGACACTTGTTCATTCTCTGGTATTTCACTTTTCAAATTATCAATGTTACTTGGACTTTGTGTTAACCTTTTATTTGAGGTGACAGAAGATTTAATATCAGTGTTTCCACTTGAGTCTTCCAAAATATCCATTGTTTCAATTGCTTCACGGTGAGCTGAAACTAACGCATTGAAGTCAGTCCCAGAGTGCAAGAGCACTTCATATCTGCCAGCTTGTATAATGCGGCCATTTTTCAGGACCTGTGGAGAAAATGAGCAACTTTTCTAATATATCAATTTCAGTATGGAACTCAAAACACAGGGATAATTGTCTATTCAACAGTACTTTACTAAAATGATATTAATTTTAGCATACTAATGAGAATGTTCTAAATAATCCACAGGATAAATAACATTAAGTAATTAAAATATTTCATTAGAAGTTAACAGTATTGAGTAACTTATTTATTCAACAGCACCTTACTAAAATGGTATTAATTTTAGCATAATAATGGGAATTTGCTTGACATCAGCAAGGGCTAATTCAAAAAATTCCTGAATTGAGAAAATTATAAGAAATAATGGAAGAATGAAAATTAGTTAAGGGTACATGTGTTGGAACTAAAGATTTTATGATAAGTAGAAGAAAATTTGAAAGTATGAAATGTAGTTTCTGTTAAAAAAATTTGATTGGATAGTATTAGTTAAATGGATGAATTTAAAATAATTTTATCATGGATCTATTATAAAAAAGGGGATTTTTTGAAGACATCATTAATAGGATAAAAAGTGAGAGGTAGAAAAGGAGAGGGAGCTTTTAGAGTTTTTTGTGTGCTCCTCTGAGGTAAAAAAAATTATCACTTTGGTGTCTCCATACCTTATCGATTCAAGGGTTGGACAAATAACAGAGGCAAACCACATAAAAGCCTAATGTATTAGAGATAAGAATGTTAAAATGAATATGTGAAGTTATAAGAAACAATATCCAAGAGTAATTAGGTAAATTAAAGAGGAGCAGGAAGTGAGGATAGGATTAAAAAATATCTTAATCTCACATCTCATTTCCAAATGAGAATTCTTAAAATTAACTTCAATACCAAGAGGTCCCATGCCTAAGGATCTTGGCATTTTTGTTTGGATTAGACTAACTCTTAGGACTTAACATGACATTAGAGCTAGTCACTTCTCTCTAGCAAAATTTGGCTAGAAAGAAATATTAAAGAGCAAGTCACAATCCAAAGGGTTCCATTCCAGTATAGGGGGGATAGACTCCTCACTGACAATAATATCAATTGTTGAATAATAACCACAACATGATAGCACATAACAGTGAAATGGTAATAAATGTCAAATTTTATTTATATAAATTGAAAGTCAAACTGACATAATATAAATGGACTCATGCAACAAAAAAGTGTCATACTCCAATAAAAATCCATATGACAAAAAACAATAATGCGAATACGTTAAATAGTAAAAAAGGCATTTACTACAACTCATCTCCAAAGCAATCATCGAGCATCTTTAAACATAACCTAATTAGAAGAATAAGATCCACCTTAAATGATCATGTCAACTCAACAAAGCTTGACATCAAAGAAAGTGGAGCACAAGCATACAAGTGCTAAGTGAGGCATAATGGGATGTGCATGATATAATATCTCATAGAGGAAAATAAATAGAAGGCGGTAAAATAAGAGATCATATATTTGAATTGTTGCTTTAGAGCTTTAATCCATTAGTGCGTGATGTGGAACTACAGATCATTAGTATATAAAGAGATGTCCTCTCATGGGGACCACATCCTCCCACGTTATGTGAACTTCAACCATGATGATTGCAACAAAGTGTAACTCCAACAATCGAAGGCAATTAATAGATTGATTATATAGTAAGAATATAGATATGATATTCTTAGAATATGTAAGAGGTTGCAAATAGTTTATGAAAACATCAACCACTGCAATAAAATAATAATTTAATTGATTTGAATATTAATAATGATATACATTGCATAGAGTTTAATGGACAAATAAGATTCATATAGATGAATCTAAATAATTGAAACAAACACAGTTTCATGATGATGATGATAGGAGTTAGAACTTGCTTAATTGACATGAGGGTGAAACATTTGGCTGTCATTGATCTCAAGATAATAGGGAATCCTAACAATTGAATATAAGGATGAAGAAGACAAAAAAAAAGGATAATTGTGGAGCGTGTATGCTAGAAATTTATTAAAGCAAAGGTGTTGTCTATTGTAACAGATGGGATAATGATGAAGCTGCATAAATGAATCTGTTGGTAGTTTTTCTATCAAAATTAACTTGTAAATATTTTAAAAGAAGAAAAAGAAGTTATTATCCAAATTTTAAAAAAAAGAAAAAGAAACACACTGAAATCAGATACATAAAATAAGCTATTTGTACATTCAAAACATTACATACCAGTATTTTATCAGCAGCAGGTAGAAACTCAACTTGATGAGTAACGTAGATCACAGTCTTGCTAGCTAATGCTGTTAATATATATTCCTGTATAAGAGCATAAGTTGTCAATCATCATGCTAGAAGAAATGAAAAATATAAGGATAGCAAATTCTAACCGTAAATAGCTCACTCCCAGTGTGAGCATCAAGTGCACTAAAAGGATCATCGAGTAAATAAATATCTGCATCCTGATAAAGTGCTCTAGCAAGTTGCACCCTTTGTTTCTGGCCGCCACTCAGGTTAATACCTCTATCTCCTATCATGGTTTGATCTCCATGTGCTAGCAATTCCAAGTCCTTCTTCAAGCAACAAGCATTAAGAACACTTTTGTACCTTGGTTTATCCATTGGGCTACCAAAGAGAATATTCTCCTCTATATTTCCAGATTGAATCCAAGCTAACTGAGGTACATAAGCTGTAGAACCACTTATCCTTACCTGGAATTAATGATCAATACATCAAAAAGTAAAAAAATACTTACAATTAATAAAAGATTGAGCTTTGAATTATTACACACCTCGCCAAAGGTTTTTGGTATCTCACCCAGAATACAGGATAGGAAACTGGACTTTCCAGAACCGACCACACCACAGATCGCAATATGCATGCCTCTTGCAACCTCTAGTTGTATCTCAGTAAGTGTGGGTGTGGCAGAGGAAGTATCCCAACAGAATTCCCCATCTTTAATTTCAATTGCATTGTTCGTAATGCTCAGTGGAACTTTTATAGTAGCATCTTCTGATAATTCTTCCTCCTGCAAGAACCCAGATATGCGATCCAATGAAACCTTTGTCTGAGCCATCATAGAAACCAAATCAGGAAAACTCCTAAGAGGGTCTTGAAGTATCCTGAAGGTAGCCAATGCTGAAAGAACCCCACCAGCTGTAAGCTGATGACCTAACAATATAGAAGTAGCAAAAGTAATAACTGAGATGAATATAGGAGATCCCCAAAAAATAAATGTAATAAATGACTGTGCATAAAGAGCTTTCTGAAGCCACTTGAATTCAACACTCCTCATCTCCTCTAACTTCGAGCGGTACAAGTCTTCCCAAGCCTGAAGCTTCAAGATTCTCATGTTCTTCAAACATTCAGATGTCTTCCTCATTCGTTCATCCTTAGCAGCCATTAAATTGTCCTGATACTGTTCTTGTATCTTCGCAAGAGGAATTGTGACAATAATAGAAAATATGGTAGCTAACAGTGTTGCAATTGTTGCAATCCCCACATTTTTATACAGGATTGTTAAAGCAAGGATGATTTGCAGTGGAAGCATCCATATGTCATGGAGGTACCATGAATAATCACCAACTCTCTGCACATCTACTGCCATATAATTTATTATCTCACCACTTGTGTGACTTTGCCTTGCTGAGTTTGATAGTCTAAGCCCTTTCCTATAAACCATTGGCGTTAATGCTGATCTAACATGCATGCCCAATATGTCTACTCCTAAGTACCACTGCCGAGTTGTTATAGTCTCTGTCAACTTAGCAGCAAAGAACACTGAGGCCAAAATGTAACCCTCATTCGGAAATACTATATTGCCACTCAAGTAATCAACAAAGTAACTGATAAGATATGGACCCACAAAAGAAACTGCGGTATTCAAACCGGCAAAAACAGCATTTAAGGCTGCTTCTTTCCAGAATGATCTGAAGATAGACAATGCCAGTGACTGTGGCTTGTTAGGGTTCTCTGCTTTCAATTTTTCCCAATTTGCATTTAATGTTTTGTAGCAAGTCTTAGAACGATCTTGTTTAGCTAGCAGAGGTATGTCCTTCAGCTCTAGTGGCCTTTTTGCACCCAGTGACAGGAGTGGATCAAGCCAGGACAGAGTAGCTAGGCTCAAAAGGCCTGCCTCACTGTAAGGGGTGACTCTAAGGCAACCCACATCTTCAGAAAGCAATGGTTCCCTGAGGTCTTGATGACTCCTGTGAGGTTCTACAGCAGTAACACCCCTAAGAGAGGCAACAAAAAGGAAGGCAAGAGCAGGGAATGAAGTATAGTTAGCCAACATGTGCGACTGTAAGCTCATTGAATTAGCTAAGAATTGCTCGGTATCAAGGAAAGCAATGTAGAAACAGAGGATGAATGAGAAGAACCACCACAGCCTAATTGAGAATGGAAATTTAGCCAATGCCTTGAATTTACAGTGGAATACCGATGCGACCAGCACAATCCATGCAAATGCTTCAACCAAAGGAAGGTAAAGACGACTATAGTCTCTGGATTGGGACTCTCCTCTAATCAAGCTAACCGTCATATACCCCAGCACAATAATCTGAAGGAAGAAAATAAAGCAGCAGCAGAAAGCCGTGACCTCGAACCAATAACCGACCCTTGCAATTGCAAACCGACCGAAACCTGAATCCTCGTGAACCGGGAGTGGGTTCTGGCTATCATTTTTGAGAGTAGGGACGCGGCGGATGGCGCAGGCAACGACTCGTCGTGCGGAGGCAAAGAGCAGGAAGAAAAGGAGCAGCGACGTATGAACGGTGACCGCAACTTGCTCGGGGAAAGGGAGGCATCCAAGAGAGCTGATGAAGTCAAAAGAAGTCATTGTCCGCCCGAAGATTGGATTTCGACGAGAGAACTCAAACCGGAAAGAGCCCAAGAAAGGATTTCGGCGACAGGCATTTCACCATCAAGCTCACAACATTAAAAAGCGATGACACGAACCCAGAAGCTGCAACAGCTTGCAAGGAGATCGATGCCTACTCTACAGCAAGGTACGACACATTGCACATGGGAACAAAAACATCATCCCCCTAGCTAGTCTGTCACAGAAGGGGGAAAAATTGAAAAGTGGCGCATAGGTGAGCAAGGTAAAAGTGGGGAAAACCACCGATAAGTTTTAAAAAAGAAAGAAAAAAAACGGGAAACAGAAAAATTCAATCTTTACCGTCTTAAATTGAATCCCTTCTCACCGCTCTCCGTTTGATGATTCCAGGGAAGCGATTTTAGGAGTCGTGAAACTTGGCAGGGATGCAGAGCCTGGGACTGGGGCTTCGTTCGGCGCTCCAAACTCCAATTCCTTCGCTTTTCGTCGTCTTCCAGCGCTCTTCCCTACGGAAAGACAAACTTGGTGGGATGCCGCGGTTAGGCCAAAACGTGGGTGAAGGAGAAGCAGCGGGGGCAGCGGCATTACCTGGAACAAATCAAGTGGCGGAGGAAGTGGGCGCTGTCGCCATGGCAAGTGTCGAATAGGCAAGACCGAGGTGATTACGGTACGAGATTTGCTTCCGGCTTCACGGCTTGCAGGCTAATGCAATAGTCGGCACCGTGCGGTTATTTAACGACAAGATCAAGAATTAGCCCACAGAATATTTAACAATAGTTGGCAAATTCTTCATGGATTATGCTTCAGAATATGTAAATTACACAAGATTCTGGCGAGTGGGCGTTCGCATGAGCATGTCGAAGAATCTCGCATGGAACAAACTTGAAAGCTTTGTCTTGTGATTATCCACATTATTAGGGCATCGTGCGAAAAGGTCAAGTAGTGCACCGAATTAATCAGTAATTATTTTAGATCATCACAACTGCTCTGCATGCATAAAATAAGGTTCAAACTGGAAGAATTATTTCAAACATAATGCCTCTGCTGTTGGGATTATATATTCACTGACACAGAATGAGCATCGAATAAGTTGTTTTTATATATAAAAAAGGACATCTGAATGATCGAATAACATCTCCATTAATTTATTTAGAAAAACTTGTTATCGGGATAAACTCAAGGGTGGTATATTTAGTATTCGAGACAAAATGATATTGTAAAAATCTCAAAATATTTTGCAAATGTAGATAAATATGAACAGAGTTTTTGTTTATGCTTTGTTAACTTATCTCTCCAGGTGACGGTGGATAGCTGTGTTAAAATTTGAAAGGGCAAAGGATCGATTCTTGGGTTTCATCGTCAGGCTACTGATGACTCCGCATTTCTACGCTGGTCATCCTAGATTCCCGATTTACCCTCCTCCACATGTAGGGAAAGTGGTGAGGAACCGCTAATGTGGCGGTT
>JBAMHZ010315868.1:0-12948 GCA_037177395.1 Alpinia galanga | reverse complement strand
CCTAGAAACAACCTATTGGAAAAAAAAAAAGTAGAGGTAAGGCTGCGTACAATGAATCCTTCCCCGGGACCCCACATGGCGGGAGCTTCGTGTACTGGGCTGCCCTTTATAAAGTTACACTACACCTTATGTTATATGATGTTTACAAATAGGTTTTAAGTATTTATAATTAGGTTCCTAACGCTCCTTAGGATGGGTCAATGATTATGGAACAATATCATTAATCCTTGGACTTCTTAACGACTTGGTTAACAAATTTGCTAACTAATCATTGGAAGTGACACTTATATTGGATTCACCTCTCTGATGAAGTGAACTAATTCTATATGTTTTGTCCTCTTGTAGAACAATGGAATGGAGATTTTATCCATTGCACCACCTTTGCAACCGATCTAGCTATACCTATTATTAGATTACCTCTTAAAAGCATATAATAGTTTGATATTAATTTATGTCCACGAAAGAGACTGCCTACTCAGTATCAATATATTCACAGTTTGAAGGTGACCTTGTTCTTGACATATGAGATGTTATTTTGGAGCAGTTTTCAGTGATTGTGGATTTCTCAAGGGTGTCTCTAAGTAATAATGATATGAACCACAAGAAATTAACTGATCATGCTGTGAATGATGTTTGGTTTTGTAATTGTGAGGTACTTTAGTTTCCAACCAGCCTTCTAAACTTAGCTGGATGAGTTAATGGCTCTCCTATCCTAGCATCAGTCAGATACTTGATCATATAAAATACATACTTCCCTTAGGAGATATAAATGTCTCCTCCTAAGTATGCCAATTCTGTGCTAAGATAATATCTTAAGCCGTCATGATCCTTAGTTGGAAGTTCTAAGATTTTTGGTCGTTTGATCCTTACAAAATCATTACCAATTGTGATATATCATCTATATGTGCAATAAGGAGGATATATTTTCCAAACAAAGAGGTAAGACAAAATGTTGAGTGATTTGAGACACTTTTGATCGTCATTAGGTGAAGGAGAGCAAAGCTGAATTTACTAAATTATATTTTGGGATTTTTTAAAGATCATACAAGACCCACTTGTAGTATTCTCTTTTTGTTCCATATATCAAGGTAGTGGGGTATACCTAGGGTTCTTGATAAGGAATAATTTTTCCAACAACAACAAACCTTGGCCCAAGGTTTAAAATTTTGAGCCGTGTTAGAGTTTTGATTTTTGACTGAAATGATACGATTTTGGTATTGTATCGTACCATGACGATATAGTTTTGATATTTTTTTAAACATAAAATATATTAATTAAAAAATATTTTTATTAATATTTCATTACTATAGATGCTTATTATTGAGTTAGATTTGATATTATCTCATGAAAAGTTTAATACTTATCGAGTAAAAGTTGATTTAGGGTTAATTAAAGTTCACCGAGTAAAGATGACACAATTAAGTAGGTTTAAATTAGATTTGATTTGGATTTATAATGACCAGTTTAAAATTAAACTAAATTTATATATAAAATAAATTAATTCATTAGTAGTATATTTTATAAGGTTAGAAATTATATTATATTAATTTTTTATGTTTCCTAATAATTAGTATCCTTCATCCTTAAAGAAACTTTTTTCTTTTTGTTTACCTTGTGGACAGATGGAAAAAAAATTATATTTTTCCCCATGGATAAATGGAGGAAAAAAATTAACGTAGGAAAGGAATTATCTATGGAAAAAATAAAAATAAAAAACACTGACATAGGGGAAAGAAAGGAAAAACGGAAAAAACAACGCCTTTTGGTAGCACTTGCTTGGCCGCTGCGAGGTCATGACATCTATGATGTTGCAATGGCCTCCATGATCATGGAGAGCAACCTCTTGGCTCCGAGCCTAGTGCCATGTTGGTCGGTAGCCAGAATGCTAAATTCTGTCTATGCCAATTGGCACGGCTTGACATCTTATACCGTGCCTTAGAGAATAGTCCATGTATTTCCTTCATAAAGTCATAATGATTGAAATAATATTGTTTGATGACTTCAAATTGTTTGTTATCATTAGATTATATGTGCTCAATTAATTCCTTGAAGAATTAATGACCTCCTTTTAGGACATAAGTATATTTCATGACCTTGGAGTAGTGACTGACAAGATGTAGTTTCACCGCTGAAATGCCTCCGTAGGAGAATAATTATGCGCAATGGGTACACTGTCATTAGTGGTGTTTGTCCAGCCATCTATCATGTTGCCATGCAAGATCAACAATTTTTGACATCGTGTTAATAGGTAAGTATTTAAATGGAGTCTGAAGGCAAGATTAATCAAGTGAGGGAGGTATAGGCTGAAAAGTATCTAAAAAGGCTATATAGACTGATAGTTGATTTGTATTGGTGTATCATCCTGTTGAGCATTGGGGGAATAACTTGACAAAGACAGAAAAAAAAAAGACTATGATAGGATGAAGTATATCATTATCAGCCACAATCCTGGAATGAAATTTCCTAATGAATATCCATATGAATGGCATCCTTGTAATTTGTAAAAGCAATGTTCATATTTGATTGTCATCCTGGAGCACATTACAAGTTGTAACAATATTTGATTGTCCTCATCATGACATCCTTCTTTTTCTTGGTAGATCTTGTTGCATTTAGAATTAGAAATGTTTATATAATTGTATTTGTCAGTAGATATTATTGCTTTTTAGTCCCTTGTTGCTTTACATGGATATTTCTTATTACAAAACTCTCAGGCTGTTCTAGAAAAACAAAGTTACATGCTCATAGGGAGAAGTGATGTTGAAGGCTTGATGCGAGTTCACCCTTCCAATGCTTACCTAAGGAAATCCCATGGTCAATCTCCAAACAGCATTCCAGATGCTGAAACTGTTGAAGTAGAGCTAGAGATAAGTGAGCTGCTATTGGGCTTGCGTCCAATTAAGCAGGTATGCTAGTGGTAGTATAGTGCTATAATGTCACAATGATGATTATGGGCTTAGTTATCATTTATGCTTAAAACAACAGATAAATAACATCCACAATTGCAGTTGCTCATTAGTGATAACTCTCTCAAATAGTTCTATGTAGTTTCATTTATAAACAACATACTTAACTACAGTTGTTGATTAGTGTGATTCTCTCAAACCCTGAGTTCATACACATGTAGTTTCATTTACCTGCAAAATATCCAACTGTTTGGGTTTGGCCATGTGAATTGTTTTTCAAAATTTATCTTTATTTCGATCAATATCATTATATCCTTGGAATTAGTTTCATTTGGTAATACCATATTATTGTGTTCAAAATTTCTCTTGGTTCATTGGAACTATATTGGATGTCTTGCAGGAGCACTTAATTCGTGATGATCATAAACTGATTTTGTTGGCATCACTCAGTGATTCATTGGAGTATTTGGCAGATTCTGTTGAAACGTAAAGAGTTTCTCCTTTATTTTCTAGCACAGTAAATTGTATTCAATTTTTCTAAGAAACTCAACAATTTATATGAATTAAAGACATACCTACCTTTGAAATAACTGAATATCTTTTCTAATGAGTTTTGTTTTGATTGTAGTGGTTCAGCTACCACAATCTACTAATCAAATTCATGGGATGATATTTGATCCGTACTGAACTATTTATTTTAAGTTCATTGCAGAGGACCAAATTTTACATAGTTAGAGCCTTAGAGGTATATTTGTGAGTTTCATTGCTGACCCCACCTAGTGGGGATAAGGTTTGGTTGTTGTATATGAATTACAAGAATGTATATATAAAATGACAAAAGGATAATATAATTGGCAGAGGAGACTAGGTAGGGCAGGTTTGGAATCCTGATAATTTCTCCAAATTAACATGGTATCGGAGAAGACACCATTCCATTTGAATATAATCCCCTCGTCCTCTTGCATCACTTGTCATCTTCATCCGGTACACAGATTTCCTTCATTAAGCACCTGGTGTCTTCTTGCTTTCCTGATTGTCTCATGGTGGAAACGGAAGCTACACAAAAGGGTTGCAAATCTATCTTCTTCAATCATCAATCATAGTTAATCTTCAGTTTTTGATGATGCAACACAATGCCATCATCAATATAACTTCTCTGAATCTGTGTGACACCATCTCTTCTATGTGAATCTGCTGCACTGCATGTTGTCCTCCATGGATCTGCTCATGCTATCTTTTGCATTTGGTGTTCTCAGCATTTGTAGGATCTAGTGATTTTGGCAGAGTTTTTTGCATGGCTATTTCTACCAGGTTCTTGGGTATTTGTTATCACGGTTTCAAATTTCATGTTGTGTTAGTCAAAATGTACTATTTTGATAAACTACCGAAAGTTGATGATAATCTCTTTGAGGGATGGCAAAAGTTGATACGGCACCACTTGACCTTCAATGCAACTATGCAGGATTGAGGCAAACAAGTTCATGTTATAAACAAGTTGAGTGACCACACTAAGGTGTATTTTTCTCATACTTTTGATATTCTTTTGTTGAACATCTTGGTTTCATGCACCCCAATAAAGGGCATACATGAAGCAACCTTGTAGGCTCATTGTTTGGGGGAATTGATCTTGTTTATAAATTGAATAAGTCGCTTTATGAGATGAAGTAATATCCTAGGGTATAGTCTGGTAATTTTATCTTTGCTCTCCATTAGTTTGAGATGACTCGGAAGTGTATACAATCACTCAATGTTTCTTATTTAGTTTGAGAATATTTTGATCCTTTATGTATATGAAATCATTATTATCGTGATGATTCTACAGGAATCACAAGGTCATAATCCTATCTACATTAACACTTTGATACCAAGGACTAGGTGATATAAAATATTTGGCATAGAGGTCGCTTTTTCAAGGTTAGATAATATATCGCTCAATTCAAATGCGCTAGATATGCATGAGGAAGTTGGTGTACTTAGAGCAAGTTGACATTCCCATGGATCTCAATGTCAAACTGATGCTAAGATATATGGAGTTGTGTTTTTATCTAGGGAAGTATGAGTGTTTTATTGGAATTGTTGAACTACCTTATAATCATAACACATGATATCTAGTGTGTTCTAAATGGGATCAATCAATTCTTTGAGGCTCCATGTTTTGATCATTTCAAGGTTGATATAAGGATTTTGCGATGTCTCAATAATGATCTAGGAAAAATCTCTTTATATTATGACAGTGGCTATCTTCATGTTATCATATCATTTCAGGAGGCATTTTGATATCTTGGAAGAATAAGCAGTAAAGGGTTTTGGCTAGGGTGTCTAGCGGTTGATCATAGCGCTACACTCATATTACATGTGAATTTATATGGATTAAGTAGTTGTCATGTATTTTGCTTCCAATCAATATTCCATTAGCAGATGAAACATACAGATTGATTGCCATTTTGTTATAAAAAGTCCAGATGCAATCAAAGAAGATTATATTCATTTGTTAGTTCTAATGATTAATTAATAATCTTGCTTGTTAAGTCCTTGAGAGGTTCTAGCTTCATTCCATTTGCAATAAACTATGGTTTTGTAGTATCTTAGAACAGGGGATTGTTCTAAGGTAGAACTAAGGGGTATATTTGTGAATATACAAGTTACATGGGCGTATGTATGTAAAATGACAATTAGATAGGTAGAGTGGAATATCTAGGAGGTGAATCCTATCTCCAAATCAGCAGCAACCTTTGTATATCAGAGTTTGGTACCCAAAATTTCATTTATGTTTTGATTTTAGAAATTTTTGGCCAGAACCTATATGTAGTTTAATTTGTTTCATACTCTGTTTTCAGATACAGCAATCTGTATGAATTTTTACTTGTATGCATTTTAGTTTGTATGAAATACAAGAATTTTTGTATTTCATAATTTGGCTTCCAAAGTTTCTTTTACGGCTAAAATCATGGATTAAAGTATCGACCCACTCAGTTGTTTCAATCCTTGGACGGAATGAAACAGTATTATGGGGCTTCAGCTCATGCTGACAAATAGTGTTGATTGCTCCAACAAGCAAGAAGAGGAGAAGAAAAAGAAAAAGAGGTCTAGCATACTGGGAAAAGAACTGAAGAAGAGGAAAACTCAGTGAAAAACAAACTCATGGACGAAGAGCTCGTGGTTGCAAACAAAGATCTCATGGTTGCAAATAAACTTGTCGATGAAGAGTTGCAATCGTTGGATGAAGCTTGTGGTCGTAAACAAACTTGTTGTCACAGTCACAGGTGAACTGATCATGGTCATAGACGAAGAGTTGCAGTCACGAATGAAACCCAACAGTAGTAGACGAACTCACAATGAAGCTCATAGTTGCAAACAAAGCTTGTGGTCGTGGATGAAGCTCATAGTTGTGGACAAACTCATAGTCACAAATGAACTCGTGGAAGAAGCTCACAGTCACATACGAACTGCCTCCATCTTGATTTTTGTTATGCATAACCCAACCTAACTGACCTGATCGGCCTGACCTGACCTCCTCCCCTCTTCGATGCCCATTCCTGGTGCGAATCAACATTGTGCTCTGCCTTGCGTTGCATCATGACCAGCTAAGATGACATTGTGCTCTTGCCTTGCCCTATGTACCGCATCGTGCGCTGAAGGATCCACTTGTATTGGGGGTTTTGAAGGTTTTCGTATGTCAGTCAGCGAGCATAATAAAGAAATTTCACTTGTGTTGATTGCCACAGGATGAGATTTTGAACCGTGGTTAAAATTTTAGAAATTTTTGCCCAAAACTTGTATCTATTTTAATTGGTTTCATTAAGATTCTTGATTTGTTATTGATGTTTTGTTTTTCCTATTAAATCAATTCAGTATGGGAGATATCTTTGGAACATCATTCTCTAAGACTGACGATAAAAATTTGAACAATCAAGCACATCGCCACACACGGAGTACAAGTGCAGTTCCCCCAAGTTTTCCTTCTCTTGCAGAAGAATATAGGAGATTAGCAATTGACTGCCTCAAGGTTCTACGATTGGAAATGCAGTTAGAAACCATTTTCCATTTACAGGTTTGTAGGTCTGTGAGTGATTTTGTGTTTCATTTTGTGCACAACTCAAGATAATGAGTTAGATATGTCACTATGCAGGAAATGACCAACAGGGAATACTTAGAGGATCAAGATGCTGAAGAACCAGATGATTTTATTATTTCACTTGCAACTCAGGTATGCTTGTTCCATTTGGAGTTACCTCTTTCAAGCGACAGTGTTATTACAATGGCCAATTAATCATTATATATTTTATGACCCATGCATTTAGAGTACATGTTACACCAGATATAGCAATCTTAGTGTCAACATAGTTTCTTTAATATTCAATAATGAACTGCAAATATTTTTTTTTTGCTTATTTCCTTTTCTGCATTGTTACAATAAACTCTCTCTTCTCTGCTGAGATGTTGGAAGTGCCAAGTTTTTTATGCAATAATTGTGTGTTGTTAGGAATTTCTTCTCATTTTTATTTCTACCTAAATCTTTTCATATCCTTATTTACTTAGAATATTTGCCATGAAGATTGTACTCATAATAGGAAAACAGCTTACAACTCTGCAGTCCTTCTGGTTAATGTTCTATTTTGTGCAATTTTCAGTTTATCTACTTTTGTTTGCTCAATTCCCTCCTTGTAAGTTGCATTTATCTCTTTAACTTCAAATCATAAAACTTTCAGGTTTAAAATTTATGTCTTCGTACAAGTAGAAGTGATACTTTGGCTTGATTATCATATTGATATCAACCTCACTGATGGCTTATGAACACAGATTATGCGTAGGGACGAGGAATTGGCACCTTTTGTTTCAGAGTTGAAAAGAAATTATATTTTTGGTGGAATCTCTAGTATTGCAGCAAATGTTTCAATCAAGGTTTCACTCCAGTTTTCTTATGCTGGGTATACGTATTATTTGAAATATTATGGAAGTGCTTAAAATTTTGCTTGGTTTGTTGGATCTTGTAACAGGCCCTGGCTGAGATAAGATCAATTAATCTTTTGGGTGTCCAACAGATATGCAGGAATTCAATTGCACTGGAACAGGTTAGTTTGTAAGCCTTTTTGTTCATTAATTATGAGTAGTTGTTTGCAAATTGGTCCTTTTCTTTTAAAGGACTTGTGCAAACAATTCCATTGTTGTCTCGCTGTTGTTTTCAGCCAGTAAAACAACAGAAAAGATGTATTAAATTTTCATCTTATAATTCTTCACTGTTCTCCTGTAAATTCCCCTTCATATTTATCGTAGCTATATACAGAATGTCTCTGAAATGAATGCATCATGCACTTTGTACCAGTTGGAAATGATTAAATGAGTTTTTCATTTGTTCTATTGCAGGCTCTGGCTGCTATACCATCAATTAATAGTGAGGCAGTTCAGCAGAGATTAGATCGTGTTCGTACATATTATGAGCTCTTAAATTTGCCTTTTGAGGTACCATACTTTTACTTTATATCTGATTGTTTACATACTTGGAATACTCTGTTTTCTCACGTATTCTTTATATCTTATGAATTTCACATTCTCTATCTATTTTCAGGCCTTGCTAGCATTCATTCAAGAACATGAATACCTCTTTACTCGAAAAGAGTAAGTTATACATGCTAGAGAAAGTGAAAGATGTGACTATGGAACTCTAAAATTAATGATTTTTTTCCCCTCATCTTGCAGGTATACAAGCCTTTTGAAGGTTAACGTACCAGGTAGGGAGATTCCGGCTGGCGCAGAGAAGCGCATCTCTGAGATATCTAGTCACTAGATCCCCAGGCATTACTTGGTGGAATTCTTATTCCTATTCTGGATTATGAGAAATGCGATGCAGATTCATCTGTGTTTCTGTTAGCGCGACCATGTATGGCTATGGTGAGACCGTGCACATTGTTTGGTAAAATGATCAAAATGCTTTACCTCATAGCTAGGCCATGGCTATTCTTTGTATTTCTTGAAATTTTTCTGTATGAATTCCTTGTCAATGGCTGTGTTAATGCCTCTTACCTTTTGCCTTCAGTTCCTTTCAGCAGGCCTCTCCCTGCTTAACCTTGAGGTTGATATCTTCGCTCCTAGAGTCATTTGGCATGCATGTCAGGATAGTAGAGAAATTGTTGAGTAATGTTGGAGTTAGATATGCCCTAATTCTTGAACGCTATAGATATTGTTGTAATTTTTCAAATTATATTTACTCCATTTACAAGGATTTTTTTTAAAATTATTTATATTCCAAAATATCTCATTTTTTTCAAGGTTAAGCTATACGGAACGATGCTATGATTGCTCAAGTTTGTAATTTAATTGTACAGCTCAGGTTGGAAACCTGTATCTACTGTTCTGAATCTATATGGCAACTATTTGTTGGATCATAAAATCCCACACGACCGTTTTTCATTTTGGTGATGCAAGTGTTAATATTTTTTTTGCTGTAATTTAATTTTTCTCATTGCCTGGCCACTTCATCCTTGTATTGATTCACTTGCTTAGCCCATCCTTCTGGTATTGCCATTTACTCTACTCTATTTTTCATCTAGATTAAATGAACATCCTAGAATCTCTCACATGCTTTTTTTTTTAATTTTATTTTAAGAAACCGAGTGAACAAAATTGGTTGCATAGATAACTCTGTTAAAAATAATAATGAAAGTTAATGGGTGAAATTTCATAGAAAAAATTGAAATATAGAATAATGTGTGTGTGTGTAGTTTTTATCACTAGATGAAGCGGAAATCATATTTTAATTCTATAGTAAATTATATTTTCACCTATTGAAAAATATATATAGTTTTACAATATTTCACTATAAGCAGCCTTGTATTAATGCTTGAAATATTGTTCAGGATTTGTAATGAGCTCATATATAAGAATGAATGTACATGGGTATATATTTTTTACATAAAACTATATCTGTCAAAATATAGCATATTTTCAATGACTTCTATTTTCAAAAATAATTGTCCTTTTAAAAAATATTTTACTACAGGAAAAGCTCACAACATTACAATCACTATTCTAGCTGCGGCCGCTGGAATACTTGTTATTCTCACTCCTCCTTCCACCGTTTATTACTTTTCTCTCATTGCTACTTATTATTATTATTATTATTATTTAAATATAAATATATTCATTTTCAAGCTCATCTTTATACTTGATAGGTTCTTCATCCAAATCTATTTAATGGGTACGCAATCCAATGGAGATGGCAAGATGATAATAGTTGTACATGTGAAAGCCAAAGAGATAATCTAATGTGTTAAGAAGCTTAAAACATAGATCAAGGATCTCTCCTCTCTCATTCTACATATCCTCTTACAATACTGAAAACAAGTTAAAAATAATAACAATATATGAGACTGAGATCAAAGGTAATTAATTCTCAACTCCGATCATCCCTTAATTTTTACAGTGCCAATGATCTGTACATGTTGTGGCTGCAGTGGTGATCGATTAGCCACCTAGAAAAATGGGGTCGAGGGCTGGCATTTGTGCCAGTAAAACAGCTAAGGACCCCAACAGGCCACTGGCCAAAGCCAACTCCGCCATGAATTCGCCGTGCATTAATTACCAGATCTGAACGCCATTAAATGCAGGCAAAAACTGTGTGCGTTCCTCAATATCCAGAGTCATGAATTAACTCTGTCGCTCCGTAACATTTGTTTATCACACGCACCACTTTTGCCAATATAATTGATACATGGCTTCATACTCATGGCTCATCCTCTAACATTTTAAACACCAACAGAAATTAAATTGCTTTACGGTTCCGTTAAAGATCCATTAATTTTGTCCCAGGCAAGTGCAAGTATTTATTTTGTCGCAGGAACGAGGATATGACAGAACTATCCTTCCTATCATATCAACAGTCAAACTGTAGAGGAATCCAAGGTTAACATTGATCAAATAAAATATAAGTCAATTTAAGTCCATCTTAAGCACACTCTAGTTCAGATCGGCTCCTCCGAACTCAATTCGACAGTTTAATCTTCTGAGTTTGGAAGAATATTCGAGCTGAGTTTGTCATTTTGATCTCATGAGCTTGGACGAACACTCGAGTTCAATTTGCCATTTTGATCTCTCGAGCTCAAACGAACACTTGAGCTTAGCTCGGCAGCTAATGGTTAGTTGCCGCGAGATCATGCTCCCACGACACTCTTCATGAAGTGATGTCTCTATGAAGCCACATCTCCATGAAACCACGATTCTACAACCTTCTCTAGGAAACCGTGATTTCACAATCTTCTCCATGAAGTTATGCCTCTACATCGTATATCCATGTTACATCTTTCCAAAAAGACACATTCTTCTCTTCTTATATAAAGCTAGGAGGAGGGAGACACAAGAAGGGGAGCCTTGGCGTAACGATAAAATTGCTGTGTTGTGACCCAGAAGTCACAAGTTCAAATCCTAGAAACAATATCTTGCAAAAAAAAAAAAGCAGGGTAAAGCTGCGTACAATGAATCCTTCCCTAGGACCCCACATGGCGAGAGCTTCGTGCACCGGGTTGCCTTTAGGAGGGAGACGCAAGAGATCAAGTAATCTCTAAATCTTTTTAATTCCTTTTCGCTTCCTATTTCTCCACTTTTTGACTTAAGCATCAGAGAGACTTCGCCAAGGTATGCCTCAGCTCTCCTTTTCACCTGTTTTCGAGTCTTCTCAGGTCCAATGTATTGTCATATTTCCCGTTTTGCCAATTGATAAGGCTCTGAAGAAGGTCATTCCGTCTTAACTCGTCACCTAACTTGAAAATAGATCTAACTTGTACTCAGTCAGTCTAAAGAGTTCAGCTATGAGTGTTTTGCTGAGTCGTCACATCCCTTATTTTTTAAGTAGTCCGGAATATTTTGGCGTTGTCTGTGGGTTGTCACCCCGCTTTATTGTTGCATCGTGCTTATGGGGGAGGATTTGTCGAGTTGGGACTAGATGAGCGACGAGCAGAGCTCTACTCGGTTGCTTGAGTCTAAGGTTGACCTCGTTTGCGAGGTCGATTTCCATCTGAGTCTCTTGAAGAAACTACCTCAGGCACCAAATATGGTCAGAGAGGGAAGCTCTTCAAATGCTGCAACCTCAGCTGCAAGAACCTCTTGATAAGCGTCCAATGGGGGAGCAAGCCGAGCTCATGTCCACTTTATATGTTTATTGCAAGATGCCCTAAATATAACTTTAGCTGTGAGAAGAAAATAGGAGTCAGTTCATAATTCTTAGCTGAAAAGATAAAGGATTTTTCATACCTAGAGAACCAATAAACTCAGTGTCTATGGAGCTCAGTCCAAAATAGTAAAGCAGCCCCTCTTCTAGTAGCAGGTTGATATCAAAACATAGATCAATTAAAACCTCTGCTATTTCTTGATAAGAGAAGTGCTCTTTATAGCAGCCTAGCTCGGGTGTTGGTGGTAGCTCCATTTGCCAAGAGGCAGGCCAGTCAAAGAAGAGGACAGGTCAAACATAAAAGTATCGGGATTTCCAATACTTATGAGAAGTAGGAAAGTTTGTCAAAAATTTGGTGGATGGCCTAGTGGCAAAATAAAAAACATCACTCTCTTTCCTTTTTGGCGTAAATAAGTAGAAGGTTTCAGCACTTAGGTGGAGATGGTAAAGGCAAAAAATTATAATAACCCCACACAGTAGGCTAAAGAAATTAGGGGTTAATTACTGTAGGGTGATATGGAAGTAAGAGGAAATCTCGTCGAAAAGGAAAGGAATGGGAAATTGAAGACCTCCTACCAATTGATGTGGAAAAAATTAATGAAGTCTTCCACTGGAGCAGTGTGCAGATGTTGATCCAATAGCAGAATATGTAGGTGGTAGGAGTTGGGGATCTCAAAGGATTTTCTAATGACTATTATATCTTCTTGGTCAAGGATGGTATAGGTGGTTTCATACCACAGAGACAAGCTCTCATCCATGAAGTAAACAAGAGAAGAATGAGACTTGCGGGTTGATTAAGGAGGCTGAAGGCACGAGCAAGCAGAAGACAATTAAGCAGAAAATGATCAAAGAGGAAGACATCACGAATGTAAGGAAGAGCCC
>JBAMHZ010315759.1:0-12949 GCA_037177395.1 Alpinia galanga | reverse complement strand
CTGACCCTTGTGTTCTTGGTTGGAGGGTAGGGGATAGATATCAAACCCTACTCTATCTTTTCGACGAGTCCTCTGATGCATGCTATTTATATAGATCGAACCATCGGAAAGGTCTAGATTGTTCGATGGGCAGCAAATTCTTTAGCCACAACATGAAAGACTCTAAAGCTAATCTTAGCTTTGTTAGTTATTTGTCACCACAACATCATCATCTCTATCACTGCCATTGTTACTATCCATTGATCGACTAATGATGATTTATTGTGATCACTTGGCCAAATTAGAGCGGAACCATGTAAACATGTCCTACTGACCTAGAGTGAGACTAGTTGATATCGACGGTCATTGTTGGATTTGCTATTAAAGTGTAATCTTGAGTTCGAGAACATCTCGATAGTTATCCTATCGTTCCAAAGTTAAGTGTGTCGTTTGATCTTGCTTCTTCGATGATTTAAAATTAATAGTGTTTATTCAAATTTCAAAAACTCTATAAATTCATATTATAATCAATTAGTAAAAGAAAATAATAATATTGTTTTACAATTTCTTCCAACTAAAATATCTCTATGAAAAGAAAATATTTTATTAGTTAATCCATCTTAGTCTAAAATAATCAAATATAAGGATAATAAGGAAATGACAATTTCATCAAATCAAATATAGGAATCATTCTTCTAAAATAATCAGCATTTGAAAATTTTTATACATATGAACATTTATTTTATATTGAAAGAAAAGAAGTAAAGAATAAGAACTTCACATAATTCTTTCAGCAGACATCTAATAAGATCATTGCATTATGTTCTGCACCAAAAAAAAAGGAAATAGAAAACTATTTTAGAGAAGAAACTTAAGATAAATTCTAATTACTTGAACAGAGAAGCTTTACATCATTCTGAAAACCTTATCAAAAACTTGTTGAAAAATTACACTCCAAAAAGAATATATCGAACAAAAAGAGCAATAACATATTGAATGCACTTTCATCTTATTTGTCATCCTTCAAATCACATTCTACTCCTTGTCTAAATTACTGTGCAGCAAGCTATTAACATCTTCTAATCGAGGAGGATGAATTATCCAATGCACTTTCCCTCGTCTCTATGAATTTTTTGTTTAGATTTTCTTTTAGCTAATTGCAAATTTGCTAACTTACTCATGTGTTCTTTGATAAGAATTGATAAAATCTTTCTTCATACCGAGTTTGATCTTGCTGGGATATGTAGTATTATATTATTGTTAATCAAAAAACTATCTGTGCTAGATTGGGACTATCTAAAGATAAATCAGATGAAAGATTAGGAAAAATCTCCTTCCTTTTAAGTTACATCTAAGTTAGTGCTTAAACTACTGGAATTAAGAACAATAATGGGCGCAAAGAACAGTCCACAAATGAATGAAGAATGATAAAAAAAACTCAGAATTCATTCACAAGGAGATGCAATCTTTCTTACATCGGAAGGCATAAATGCCAAGATCATGAGCAAAACAAGTATGCCAATTGGGAGCAAGAGGATGGCAAGTGGAGGTGGAGGCAAAACAGGCAGTATAAGTGGAAGTATCAACAGTGAAGCCGTGAGGCAGAGAAGTACCATAAATGACTCTGCACTGAAGTAGTTCTTGGAGAAGTTTCTTTCGCCCGTTTCTCTTGGTTTTAGGGTGAAACTCTTCTTCTTGAACCTGCCCTCCATTGGAGCATCACCCCAGTACAGCGGCATCTAGACTTAACTCGTCTTGCTCATGGATCACCAAATCTGTCAAAGACTTCTTAATCTTCAGGATAAGTTATCATCTGCTTCACAACTTTCCTGCACTCAAATTGACATATTTGATCAAAGCTGAAAACTGAGATGAAAACTTGTAAATGGTTCGTCATGCAGTCTGAAGGAAATCGCAAAGCCACAGCATATTGCAGGAAAAAGGTAAATAGTACATTAATATGGAACCAAAATCTATGTCTTCCCCTATCCTGAGAGCACGGGAGACTGGAAAGGAAATGAAATACTGAATTCTCACCTCATAAAGAGAAAGGAACAGCAGCAGAAAAGAGTGCCATAGTCGAACATCCACTGCTAACAAGAAGTGCATAAAGAGAAGAACCAATATCAACTTTGCTGTAAAAAAGAAGAGGTTCAGATAAAGATTTGAGAAGAGTAACAGGAGATGGCAGTCTTTACATAACCAGATATGCTTCTGCTGCACTCAATTCATTGTGTTGAGTGGAAGCATCACCAGATCCACTGCATCCTTCCCAATTCTCCATGGACAGTACACGTCCATAAATATGGAAGGTGGAGTGAAACTTAAAGAGGGTGTAGATCATGCTCCATCTATTTGTGGAAATACACTAGTAATCAAGAACACAGAATTGAAACTTCAGAGCAGGATTTTCTTACTTCTTGGCAGTTTTGAGATTAATCCAATGGAGATGGTCCCGACAGATATGTCATCAGCTGACAAGAAGACACAAGGTTGAAGTGAGAAATTGAAAATGTTTCCTTTTCATTGCTCCCAAAGGCCAAAGATAGGAAGGTTCCCTTCACCTAGTCATCTCCAGTAACCTTCACTAAGTCATTTTCTTTGCCCTCCACAAAACCCCTCACATGTCAATAAGCTTCCACTTCGTGGACCACTTAAGTATAACATAAGAACTTAGACTCATGCACCAATTCGGCAAGGGTGGGAGACTTTGAATCATTACATTGAAGGGCATTTTATCTAACAAAAATGTGTTCTTATATATATACATATATATATTTACCAAAGGATGTTTCATGATTTTTTTTATAACATCTTCATTCAAAAAGACATTGTAAACTTATTTGTAAATTAGTTTGCATTGTAAAACTTAAAAAAATATATCTTAAACTTAGCTTTTAGCCATCCCAAATTGAAAATTTCAGTCAACTAAGATGCTGATAAACTTATCCTTAGACTCTAAATTTTGCTGTAAACTAATTCATAAATCAAATTGCAATACATTTTGGCTCTTTTTTTTTTTAAAATGCAGGTGTTTTGATAATCATAAGTTATACATTTTTAACTTTGAAGTACTTCAAGATGAACAGTTCAGATTTCTAGGTGTCTATAATGTATTTCTACCCTAAAAATGACTTAAAATGATTTGTGAAACCACTTGCTATACATTATGTGCAATTTGTAAATCAATTTGCAGTATGAAACTCCTAAATTTATCCCACATTTAAATTTTAAACGCTTCAAGTTGAACATTTCAAATTCTTAAATATCCATGACCTGAAATGTTATTGCAAAATATTTACAAGTCAGTTTACAGTGATAATAATCACAGCCAAGAATATTACGAGCAAAACAAATTTAGAATTTATTTTGAAGAGAAAAAAAAGATTATAAGCCAGTATAGTATTCTATATTTGATAACAATATCAACACAAACCAAATTACTTCAAAATTCTAACCTCTCAGTCAGACTTCTGGATGATTATGCCAAGCGATAAAAACTTGAAACTTTGAAACAGAAACCCAACAAAAAAAAAAAAAAACAAGCAGCTAACCAAAATTAGTTGAAAAGGAACAACTTCGCATTTCATCAAACACTTGGCGTGCACCGTGTAAGTTAGTACCTGATAGATAATCGGCATCTCCTTTTTCTGCCCCCAACTTTCTCGTTCGTACACATTAAATGCCACTAGAGTCGAGCAGGATATGGCCATCTCCGAGCCACGTAGCTGGGAACATATCACATGCATGCATTTGGATGGGGAGATGCTGTGAGTTGAACCTGGTCAGGGACAGGAGTTCGGCATTCACTCTCATGGTGGGGGCGCGGCGCGGGAGAGGCACTCCATTCAGTGCTGCTGCAGTTGGTGGCCCAGCGAGCAGTTCCCCGGTCCATAAATAAGATGCCTCCAAAAGGGAAGCTTTGTCCTGATACTCATTGGAGCTGCTCCAATGGCACAGCAGATATTGATCCTGTACAGAAGCTCTTTCATTAAAAAATTATTTCTGTGCCTGGTTAGGGTTGAGCCAGGAAGGAGTCATGTTGCTGTCAAATAAATAATAGCCCAGTGGATCGAAGTCGAGCCTTAAATTACTTTAGTTGAAGGACTTAATCATGTTGAAAGAGAAAAAGAAAGAAGCAAAAATTTATTAAATTAGTGGATTTGGAATAAGTAAAAAAAAACAACAATTAAAAAGCTATAAATTTTTAAGGGGTAAACGAGTCCAACTTAGTTTTGTTCAACTTTATTTTATTTACTTATTGAGGTTTTTCAAATTTATGAGTATTATTCAAGCTGTTAATCGAATTCAAACTATTATTAACGTTGTTTTTATAAATTTTTACTTATTCATGAAATTTATATTACTTTTTAAAAGCATTATGAATACTAAATTTGGAAAGAACAAACAAATTATTTACAAATATTTTTCATATATACTATTTTGACAATTAAATTTTATATAAATTAATAAATAAATTTATTTATGAAGTAATTGAACACCAAACTCGTTCATACAAACATCAATTCATTTCAACTAAAATGAATAACCTTGCATTCACCAACAACTAGAAGCAAGTGTTCGATCTATTGAGAATTCATAATTTGGATCTTGTTTAAAGCTCCATGAAAAATAATCTAACATTTCAAAATTTATCATATCATACCTGAAAATCAAATTGAGAACATCTGAAAGACTGCAAAAAATAAAAAATAAAAAAAATCAAAGTTAGATCTTTTACATTTATGTAAAATAGTGATGGAATATCTCTTAAATATAACACTCAAGGATACAGTTGTAGAAGCCTATAATATTGAAGGGATAGAATCTCTCTCGAATCTTTGAACTGTGGAATTCGCTAGTCCTTCATGAACATGTCCATATCATTTTGACCTATTCTATCTTATCTAGTCATCACAGGGTTGCACTTATTGTTTACAAATAACTTTTCTGGAAATGCAATACAGTCAGACACAAGTGTGTATAAGAGATGCTTCTTCCCAAGTCCCTTCATCGACAAGATTCAAGTGATTCAACAAGAGAAAAAAAGTACTCAGATGATAAGTCGAGAGGAGACGAGGGAAAAGCTCGCGAAGTTATACAGCTCCACCACATTCATTTATTTCTATGGCCTTTCCCTTCTCCCCCCTCCTCTCCCATCTTTCGGTACAAGTAAACTAAACATTACGAAGAACATAAAGAGTTTAGTCGCATTGCGAAATGAATATAAAGAGTTTGTGTACGCAGGAATGGATGGCATCATCAATCATCACTTTGGCAGTTGGTGCTTGCACAGCGAAGCCATTTCAATCTACAAAGAGGAACGAGTAGCAGTGTAGGAATAAGTTTACTAAGCAACGGGTCGATTACTAAATCGATCACATAACATCGTATATTAATTCGAGAATTCTAAATATAATTTGTTAAACAATTCAAAAGCATATAAAATTTGTTATAGTTTGAATAAATTTTTACTCGATAAAAATATTCATATAAAATATTTGATGATTAAGACTCTAAAGAGGTGATGTGTTATTATCTAATGAGGTGCCATAATGTAAAGCCACGAAAAACAATGTTGCGAAACTAAAATTTCATCATAATGTTCTAAATTTGAAACTATGTGATCGATTTACAACCAACGGTAAACGTGTCCGAGAAATTTTATAATTAAAGGAAACCAAATGTGGAAAACTAACTTACAGCTGTAACAGCAGCTTCCGCGCCTTTGTTCCCTGCCTTTCCACCAGCTCTATTTAAGGCCTGCACGAGTTGGCAGATAGTGCATTAAGGATTGCAAAGTAAAGATAGAAACAAATGATATCTTACTAGATTGGATCGACTATATGAATCCTCTTACTTTTATCTTTTACTATATCTTCATCCATATTTAAATAAATTTTATCTAATTTTAACGTTGCTAATAAAGTTTTCTTAGCCTTTCTCTTACTCATTTGTAATAATTTTGTATCTAGAGCATTTATCGGTCGTCTAAATATATATCCGTACTACCATCTTAAACGTATCTCTCAAAGTTTTTCCTTAATAAATGCAACTCCAACTTTCGCTCTAATATTCTCATTTTTTATTTTATCTGATATAGCAAAAATATTCCCCATCACGTGACAAAGTCAAGTCAACAATTAAGCCGAGGTGGAAGTCAAAGTAAATAGAAATTAGCCCTATTCAAACTAAACACGAGTTAACTCAAGCTCGGCCTAGTTATGCCCAAACTCATTTTGACGGTTGACATGGCCTTCGATTTCTCCTCTATAAAAGCCGCACTCACGTCTCCACGTCTTCTCCATAAAGCCATGTCTCCACATCTTCTCCATAAGGTCACATCTCCATGACACGTCTCTATTAAGGCACATTCTTCCCTCCCTGTATAAAGGTAATTAGAAGGAGATGAGATTTAAGTAATTATCTAATTCTCTGCTCCGTTTCTCTTCATTGTCTCCATTCTTTTCCACTTTCTAACTTGAACGTCAAATGGACCATGCCAAGGTATCCCTCAACCCCCCTCTAATATATTTTCAAGTCTATCCATGCCAAACTGCTCGTCGATTAGAAGATGTTTCTTTGGAAAAAGCCCGGAATCCTGAAGTTCCGTTGATGATTGACCTCCCTAGACGCAAGCAAAGGCCGATCTTTTGAAACCCAGTCAAAGGTTGACCTGACGAAGACTTGCAAAAGAAGGTCGATCTAACCAGATCGCGCATGAAAGACCGAATCGATTCTTACTCAGCCGATTGAAAGTACTCGGCCGTGGTACTATATTGAGTCATCTCATCCACTGATTTCAGACTGGATTATTATCCATCCTCATATTTCTGGCAAATAGAAGTAAAAGTTCCATATAAACTAAATTTCAAAAAAGAAAAAACTTGATAGTAACCTAATAATACTCAAACGTATAGAAGCAATTCAAAAATTTGTTGTACGTTCAAAGAAACTCTTGATGGTTATATGACTAACATAAGCCATTTAGAAAAAAGCCATCCAGTCCACTTGTTGAATCGATCTAAAAATCATCAAGGAAAATATTTCTTGATCCGGCCTGTCAAATCAATAAACAAAACTGTTTCTTGATCCAGTCTGACCTAGCAGGCAGTGTGGAACAAAAAATGGGCCAAGCAGACTACATCGTCCATCAGACAAGCTGAGTGGATTGGACAAGTCATGCAGGCCTAGCAGATTGGACGGAACAGTGGTGGGTCGGAGGACTAAACGAGCAAAGCAGACTGGACAGAATGGACATGCCTACCAAACTGCACAAACTGGCAAACTATTGTCAAGGGATGTTTTTATCATTGAGCAAACTTAATCCGTCATCTAATCAAGAAAATGATTCATCTATATTTCCATTCCATGAACCATTCTAACTTCTAAGGAATACACATTCTTATTCCACTTCTTAAGAATAACTATTTGACTAACCGTCTTTCCATTTCATGAATCATACGTGGCACTAGGGAAATTAAGCACTAATCTTTTGTAAAAAAATTCAGATTTTTCAAAGAAAACCATGCAAAAGCTAAAGCGTGTGAAAGCAGATAGCTAACAATATTTCATCATTAAAGAGGTAAGTTAATCAACTAGCAGTAGGTGAGCATCGAAAAAGGGTCCATTTAAATTGCTATATTAGTGAATTCAAGGGCATTTGAATAGCAAGAGTAACCCCTTTTTTTTATGATTTTCTTTATTCAGAATATACTTCACCAATGTTAGCTATCATAGTTTCTAGTTGCTAGCAAATACGAATCGGTGAACCATAACTTTGTCAGAAGTCGTGCTAATGCGGGATTACCTGGTCCATATCATCGCAGGTCAGGACACCAAAGATACATGGGACTCCTGAAATGTCATTGAAAAGGAACAAAGCTATTAATCTATTGTCTGCCTTCCAATGGAAACGATACCCTATAAATCCGAACAAGTTCCAGCAGAATGTTTAAAAGATAGAAGAGTACATAGACGAACCCGAAGATAACCCTGCATTAAGTACTCCAGATGCAGCTGAATTTGCTACTGCATCATAGTGGCTAGTATCGCCTCTAATCTACAAGAAAAGGAATAGGAAACCTGTGTCAGTTACATTATTGTATTGACATATTAAGCAGGAGTCAGGACAATTTGCTGCATTATATTTCTTGTGGACTTGCATATGCAAAAACCAAAGCATGCTAAAATGAAAAGTTGATTCCATTTGAAGACTTCAGTAAAAATATCCTCTCGTCTAATTAAGTTGAAATGCACCAAATGGATTTGAGCCAGAAGTTATATCACTATACCATAGAACGATCTAGGAACAAGCAATAACAACAACCAAACTTTATCCCACTATATGGGATCGGTTATATGGATCCTCTTATATCATTGGACTCTATCCCCACTATATTATCATCTATATTTAAATAAATTCTATCTTATTTTATTGATGTTAACTGAGTCTTCTTTGGTCTTCCTCTTTTTGTTTGATTTGTATATTTTAATAGTTTCACAATGTTTAACTGGAGCATCTACCGATCGTCTAAATACATGTTCGTACCATGTTAAACGTGTCTCCTAAAATTTTTCCTTAATAGGTGCAACTCCAACGTTTGCTCTAATATTCTCATTTCTTATTTTATTCATCCGTGTGTGTCCACACATCCATTTTAAAATCCTCATTTCTGCAACTCTCATCTTCTGCTCATGTGTTCGAGCCATAGTCCAATATTAATTTCATATAACATAGCAAATCTAATTATCATTTTGTAAAATTTCCCTTTATGTTTTGAAGATACTTTGTAATTACAAAGAATATCCAATGTTATTCTTCATTTCAGCCATCTTGTTTGAATTTTATATAAGACATCTCTCTTAATCCCTTCATCCTTTTGCAAAAATGATTTTAAATATTTGATTGATAGGTATGACAATCAAAATGGGGTGTGAAGCTAATGTATTGACAAAGAATTTCAAGCACTTATTCTTTTTTTACCCAATAGGTCATTTCAATATGCAGAAAATAGTCCTTTATCCAACAGCTGAACCATCCAAGGAGAACTCATGCTAACAAGAGTAAGGGGTGCAAACACAATTAAACATGCAAAGTTTAACTTGTTAGAAAGGTATTTGTGCAATTATCTCCAGTGGCTTTTCAATATTCCAAATGACGTGAAATCACCATGTTCGAAAATTTCTAATGGCATAAAAACAAAGGAGAGTTTGGATACAAGATGGCACATCAATCAAAATGAGAAAATCAATCAAGAAATAGGAATGATCTATTAGACAATCTCCGACTGTCCCTGGATATCGTATTGCTGAAGGTAAATACACCGTGCTTAGTAGATCAAATAAAATTTAAGTATCCTATGATACATTCAAAAATATTCAATTTAAGAAAACTACATTTTTGAATGTTTCCTTAAACTATCAAAAACTAAACCTTCTTCTTTGCTTCACAAACTTTAATATAAATTTGTTACTGAAAATGGCAGTATCAAAGATGAAACAGAGTACTGCAACGTAAGATATGGGCAACGTTTGTCTATAAAATTTGAAGATTCATGAATTAGTATCAAAATCCTAAAAATGGTCCTCTTGATATAGCACAAATAACAAAGAAATATTTGTGGTGAAGATATCATTGAAGTAAATAACATGGATTTAGACAGGCATACCACAGCTCCAATGCACAAAATTGCATCAAACTTCCCTGATCTCCCAAGTTTTTGAGCGATAACTGGAACTTCAAAGCATCCTGGAACTTTAACAACCTACAGAAAATTGAACTGTACTAACTCAGCATCAGAAAACATAGAGAGTTTAATAAAGCATCATCTTGCAAAAGCTAATAAATACAATGGTAAGCTAGCCAGTGCAAGAAAACAGGAAAGCAATGGTTCTTGTTAATTGGAAAACATTGAAAGAAGAAATAAAATACTAGATAACAATTTTCCTGTGTATATGTGTGTGCAACAATTTGAAACCCAACATTAGAAAAAATTCCCTTAAGTTCAACCATCATAAACCTTACTTTGTGAAGTTAACCATATTAAAGGTCGGAATGCTATATGCTCCAAATTCAATGCTAGACAACTAAGTTTTGACCTTTTATTGTTAATCATGTAAAGAGAGATGAGCTTCATGCTTTCGGCAACTTTTTAATATCACAGCTCTATTAAGCCAAACAAAAGGTTGAGCTGCATTACCAGTATGTGCTTGTTTAAAACAACTAAAGGAAATGAACTGTTGAGCTCATATATCATCAGTCTAAGCCTAAGACTTGAAAATTCCAACTCAGCTTGCCTAGCACTAGCAACGAAAACCAGTAATGTAAACTTAGATTTATGATTGCAAAATAGGAGTGAGAAGTGAAGATTAGGATGCTTTCATACAATGAATAAAGATATGATGTTTGTAGTGCCATCACACCACAAAGACCTCATGCTCATTGTAGCGCCACGGAGACCTTATGCTTTACATCGAACCACAAAGATGTTATGCTCATTTTGGTGCCCATGTCCACTGTCTCCAAGCACTGCACAACAATGCTTTTGGCACAGTGTTAATCTCGTTGCACAATTGACCTCAAAATGTCACCGCTAACCTCATAGCAAAGCATAACAGCCAACCTCACAGTAGAGCCTCACCTCTCAGCACAACCTCTTCGTTGCTGCATGGGCTCGATTTGCAGCATCTCGCTGCATAGATGCCAACCTTGGTGCACCACATCTGTGGCAAAGTACGCATTTCACAACATCTTTTGTGGAATCCCTCAACTTCCATCCAATTTTGGGATTATTTTTGGGAGAAAAACAATTCTACCAAAATCCTTTCAGCTTCATTCCTCCAAGTTCCCAACGTGAGTAAACAGTGGAAGGAATTCGATTCCACCTTTAAAATCATGCTCTTCCATGGAAATGAATTCCTTCCTCCAAGGTAAACATGGCATTGGAGTTCAATTCAATGGAATCATCATAAATGAGAAGGTAGAATTCCTTTCTTACTATAGAGTTCCATTAAGATTAGTATGATTTTTAGAGAATGTTTTAAATTATAATTAATATCAGTTCCAATGGCACCTTTTTTATGTATCATATAAGAAGTAGACTTGTTTCATAAAAGGTGTAATGATTATTCTTAATGTTAGGACTCGTAAAGAATGGAAGGGAATTGTCATTTCATTAGAATCATCATTCCAGCTGAAAGCAATCCATTAAACAACTGCTGAATGGAAACAACCCCAAGTTCAATATATATAAATAAAAAAAGTACTTCAAACAAAATTAACAGACAACACAAAAGAGAAAATTCATAAGGCACAGCTTCCATCAACTTAACACCAGGTTATGGACATGCAAATTTTACATCACTGAACATAGTTCAGTTTAAGTGGATGAGCGAGAATTTTGAAAAAAAGAAGAATAATGAACAGGCAAGAGAAAATTCGTACAGTAATATCATCATCATCAATTGAATATCGCCTAAAAGTTTCAAGAGCTCCCTCCAATAGTAAGTTGGTGACAATTTCGTTAAACCGTGCTACAACCTGAAGTGTCGAGAAAAGGAAGACAATTGTAAGTACAATGCCAATTCGAAAGTAAAATGGCAGTACAGTAAACAATCCAAATATTGAAATCAACAGGATTTGTTTCCCAGCTGAATAGAAAATAACAAAGATAAAAAATAAAATACTTGTAAAACTTGATTTGCTCAAGAATGATTCTTATGAAACTCTTATCAGTTAAATCTGCCAAACTAGTTGCATTCAAACATTTACAAGCAACTACTTCAGGAAGTCACGTCCAATCTATGATTAAGTTCATGCACATCACGCGCAGCTTGATATCTATAAATAGCTAAACTTCATATTATCGCACCAGAGGAATGATCTCCTACACAACTCTTATGTGAGCACCTCTATCATCCACCGTCCGATCGGGTGAGCACTATAACCCAACCCTTGAACCCTAGGGGATCGGACGATAGATGATGAAGATGCTCATGGGTGCTCACATAAGAGTTGTGTAGGAGATCATTTCTATATCGCACCATATATGATATGCTGAACAAATTTCCAAAGCAATAAAGACTAAGAAAGAATGTACAGCTAAAAACAGTTCTCATAGAGACAAATCATCAAACAAGCCGTCTCTGCAGAGTCAGTGTAGAAAAACAGATTCGATTGCTAACCGGCAAACCACGCACAAGCTGGAAAAATGCTATTATAGCACTAAAAAACAGTACGAGAATAAAACACGGAAGCACTTACCACCGCGAACTTAAGACCTTCAGTCTTCAACAACGAGCCCATCAGGTGCTTGGTGCCCGCCGCCACGACAGGCGCACGCCCATTCCTCGCGCCGACTTCCGCGGAAGTCGAAGGAGCTTCCGGGACAAGTAGCAGATCAGGAGGCGCATAAAAACGGAGATTGAAGCTAGAAGATTACCTCGAAACGAACAGGAGAAGGAGATCAGGGATTTCGAAGCGGAGGCCAAAGAAGGTGAGCCCGGTCGAGGATTTCTTGGCGTCGCCGAGAGCGCTGGGAGGAGACGGCCGAGATCGGCGGCGACAAACGAAGACATGGCCTCTTTTCAAAGCGAGAACGTGAGGGTTTACTTTGGTCTTTAGATCGAAAGCGGATGGACCAACCCACGCGATCAAACGAAAGCTGCTTTTTAAATATTCTAAATTATTCTTGGTGGAACTGTCCTTAAAAATTATCTTTATTTTTTTTCTTCCTTTTTTTAGCAAAATTATTTTTAATATAAATTTTTAACCAACTTTTTAATATTTTTTTTCATCTCATTGCTAATTTATATCTTTGGTTAACACAATGCAAACTTATAAAATATAATAAGGATAAATCTCTGCCGCTTAATGAAAATATCAGTTAGGATGTCTTCCTTTTACTATGTCTAAGTATTAATAGATCTAAAGATTAATTATAATTTACTCTCTTTTATACATGTGAAA